>JAODUE010034632.1:0-20709 GCA_027564755.1 Amblyopsis hoosieri
GCAGCACGGTGGCCAAGACCATACAGCGTTTTAACAGGACAGGTTCCACTCAGAACAGGCCTCGCCATGGTCGACCAGCCTGTGCCAAAAGTAGGGATGGGTGAATAAATGTGTCAAGCCTTTGAAACCTCCTTCTATAAAAATCTATAATATTTAAGAAATTAAAAAAAATGTAGGTTTTTTCTAGTTTCTTTCTGGCTAGTATGAAGGCTATATGTATGTCTGCCAGTAGGTGTCAGTAGCGGTTCTTGTATGCCTATTGACTGACACTGTCAATTCCATGAATTAGTAAACACAGCCAAGCACAGAAGATGAAAGCCTACATTAACACGTAATAACATAAAGCCTTTCTGTTACATTTAGGCGAGCGTAACTAAAAAAAAAAAAGAAAAAAAATTGTTTACAAATAATTTCACTGTTATCGTAAAAAGTTAGATCTTGAAAATACAGTATTGACATTGAGCTATTGTACAGCCGTATACTTTTGACACACTCGCACTTTTCTCATGAATATTTGTGCAGTTCGGGCACGTATCTATATATGGGCCTATTTCCACTAGCCTTGATAGCAGTATCGATAAGCTCAGACCTTATTGAGATTCGGGTTTTGAGAAATGTGGAACCGGGTTTCGGTCCCAATCCCATGAATGAAATGATCTCCGTAGCACCGGCGCAAGTTTTGAGTGTGTGAGACAGAGCTTGTGTGAGTTGCGAGGTAAATATATGGTGCATATTATACTTGGTATGGTAGTTGTAGTTTTTTATGCGCTAAAAAATAGTGTCCATATATGAGCACATAGACCACATCCAACACCTCATCCCACAGTTCCCAGTGAAAAATGTACCATTATGGGCAAATAAAAAAGTATGTTGCAACATGAATGTTCTCTGCCAGTCACAGCAAGTAAGATGATCTGCACTATGGTTATTTGTAGAGATGGTACAGACAATTTATAGCCTATAGAACTCTTGCTACAATTTTGTGATGTGTGCTACAAAACTATCAACCTCTCTAGCACAAGTTCAAAGTACTACTACAGCCATAATGTGGAAATTCGAGTGATGCAAAAAACAAACAAACAAGTTAATCTTTGGTCATGTTATGTTAAGAATTTCTACTTGATGCCAATTTATGTAGTCCTAGCTATACTATTAGTCCACACAGATACATTCAATATAATATGGAAAAATGCATCCGTTTGTCTGTATAAAAAAAATACAAAAAACGGGATGGGACAGTTGATCTGGGATTGGGACAGGACATTACTTGTTTAGAAAGATAAGGCATGGGGCAGGACAGAAACATTTTTGTGGCATGGGACAGTAGTGCAAATCCACCCGTGTCATGCTCTATAGTGTGTGTGTGTGTGTGTGTGTGTAATGAATTAAAACATATTTTAAAACACCATTTAGTGAACAGTGCACCATAGTATTACCAGTTAAGTCTCAGAGTATAATTATTGTGTTGCGATGTAAAGACATGTTGACGGCCGACAAACGTGTTCTCAGGTCAGCAGTCAGTTTAGCTTAACTTAATAGGAATGTGTCTGTAAACCTCTGATACATCAGAGACATTATTGAGGATTTAGACCTACAATACGTCACTGCTTCCACTGTTTACATAGCGACGGTGCTGACACCGCCATGTTGAGGGTCCACATTTTTGACTTCCATTGACTTTCTATTCATTGCATTAAGCTGCCTCTTCATCACTTCTAACAAACATCAGAGAAATGCCTAAAAGCTGCTATACGACGGGATGCATTACCAATAAGCTGCCAAACTGAAAAACAGCTATTAAGGAGCCAATAAGACACAATTCTGACATTCAATATACTGTACATATACATGTGGTGACTGGTTGACAATCATTTGACGTGGTGAATTTGAATTGAATGCTTTTAGCTATGGTAAAGCAATTTTCCAACACAAATGTCCACAACATTATTAACATTATTATTTATTTTAAAAGATGACTGCTTTCAATTTCAGGGGGTGGGCACATGTTCTTTGTTGTAGAAGCATGCAGGCCAAAAACTTTAGAAAACGTGGATCCCTCGGCATACTTAGATCAGTCATCGTTTGATCATCCTGACACTAGAAAACTATCGTTTGATGATTCTGGAGCTTTGCTGTCTGGGTGCTCTTTGTAACCATACCCACAACATGCACACTCACGCATGCTCACGTGCACCCACATATACGCACACACAAACACACACACGATCCCATCTCATTTTATCCCAGCTTTGGTCGGATGAACAGGGACAGTAGAGAATCATCTGACTCCCACTCTGAACTCAGCAGTGCACCAGGAAGCATGAAATTGTTTTATTTATTTACGATGTGCCCCGCCGTCCCTGTAAATGAATGCGACTTACAATTTAGAATGGCACGAGGAAGACTGTTAACGAGACGAGAAGGAATTACGGGGGAAGGAAGGGTGTGAGGAGGGGACAGAGGGGAAAAGTTCTATTTCTCTTTCTCCTTTAGTTGTGTGAGTGTTCCTTTTGCTAAGACGCTAATCCAGCTAGCATTAGCATTTTCATGAGTTTTGTGTCCGGGGCTTGGCAGAGCATGTCACCTCCTCATTTGGCTACTTTAGCACACACACGCATGCACGCACACACAACACACGCACACAACACACGCACACACACGGACAGGCACCCTTCTAAAGTGGTGTGTTGGTCGCAGTGTGCCTGAATGTGTGTGTGCTTGCTCTCGTGTGACTTGTGCAGCCCATATTGCACTCTAAGCAAAACAAGAAAGCTCTGGCCTACCGGCAATACTCCACTTATCTATCAAAGCACTTCTCATTCCGTTTAAAATGAATTTCTACTCTCCAATGCCTTGCAACCGAGTCCCGTATGAATTCTAAGCACTGGGATTCTATTACGTACATGGCGAATGGCGAAACCATAGAAACCCACTCACTATCCAAAATGGTCTAATTTCTTTTGCAAAGTGAATGATTAAGTTTTACAATAATAGTAAAAAGGTTTCCTCAATATGTCTTGAACATGTAAAACAAAACCTAATCTATTTGTGTATTACAATACATTTTGATTGGTCTTGCTATTTTATAAGAAAGAAACTTTCCTTTGATTTATAGCTCACACAGCATGGTATTCCTCCATCATATTTTATTTTCTAGCTAGAAACAAGTGTCAAAGATTGGCATTTCCAACTGTAATATGAGAAAAGGATGAATAGGTCATGGAATTTCTTGCTTTTGGCTATCGAACAAAAAAACAGAACAGAATCTGAAAACTCAACTGACGCAGAACCAACAAAAACGGAATGTAGCTGAACATAATTAAGGAAACTAAATAAACTTTGAGAACATTCGATACAAAATGTATTTGTACAAGGTAAGGAGCTTCTCACAACCAAGGGGTCCTGCGTTCACTTCCTAACATGGGCCAACCCAAGTACCCCTGGGCAAGTTGCCTCCCTCCAGTAGCTGTTCCTAAATACATATTGCTTGCCTGCTCCTGTATTGCACTGTCTGCAACGTCTAACTGCTCCTACGTACACAGTAAAAATATAATCGAATAAAAGCATAAGCTAAATGACTACACTGCAGATAGTACTAGTATATCTAGAGTATCTGAAGCACAGGATTACAAAGGGAAGGTATACATGACACAGAACACTATCCTCCTCACCTATAGTGGACTCTTCAAAGGAGAGTGTCCCAGATGCCCTCCCTAGGGCATTGACAGCCGTTACATTGACCCGGTATGGGAAACTGGAGAACACCTCGAGGAAACGGACATGACAGCGGTTCTTATGGACTATGTCTCGCTGGACCTCCAGTGCCCGCTGGTTATGTCTGAAAGAAACACAGGAAAAGGTAAGGTATGGTAAGATAAGATAGGATTGAGCAACCGAAAGAGGGAAAAGGGAAATAATCTTTTTTTTTTTATGTACTGGCCTCATGAACAAGTGCATGTTTTATTGGGCATAAATACTCGTACTCTATTTATCTTATTAACTTCTCTGTCTCTCAAACGCATATAAATATTAACTGAGAGAAGGTAATTGCAAGATCACACAGTGCGTAAACTATTACACAGAGGGGTGAAGCAGTCATTTATTTCTGAGCTGTCTTGCAGAATAATGGAGAATTGGACCATTCTTAATTAGGGGCTCCACATCTCAAGCCCATGCAGACATATCTTACAAAAACACATGCAAAAGCAAGTCACCCTCACCCCTGGAAAAAAAAAACGTTGCCAAATTTAGTCAACTTAAAAAAAAACAAAAAAAAAACAATAGCTCTAATTAAAAATGATTGACTATCTATAAAATTGAAGTAGTTAATAAATGACTATAGGCAGGCCATAATGTTATGCCCATTCTCACCTACTCACCGTGCTTCCTTACTTTTTCTCCCTAACCCCTATGCGTAGGCCTTTTCTGGTCTAGTCATAATGACCTGTAATAACGGCGTCCACGTCGGCAAATGTAGTTGGTAAAAACGGTTCCACTTCGTCTGTCAGTAGCTACTTTGATTTTATCGCCTACGAGTTTATAGCCTACCTACCTGAAAGAGGACTCTTCTGCAGTGGTGTGCAGGATTTATATGCTCATATAATTCGCACAAAAGATGGACAGATGGCGATTGTCGTCAGCTAGCGAACAACCAGCCATATCACAGTAGGCACTGTAGGCTGCAGCAAAGTGAGTTAGCACAAGCAGTAAACTGTAAAGTCGTTTCGTTTTGCTACTGTTAGCATCACGTTAGCATAATGCATTGATTGCACTGCCAGATATAGCCAATGAAAGAGTGTATTTTCGCAGCTGCGTGTGTGTGTGTGTTTGAGGGACAGAGAAGGGAAGAAGAGAAGTAAGGTGACCCTTACCTCAGCAATTCGGCGAGCCTCGAAATAAGCGTATTACGCAGTGTTTCACTAGGTATTTATATATTTGTCTGAACGCTGCTTTGACACTTTTTCACCACTTTTTTTTTAAATTTATGATGCCTGTCAGCCATCGGCGATGGATGATGTCAACGTCTATCGGCCCAACCCTTATACACACACACATAAACATTCACTTACTGCACATCCACCTCAAAGTCAGTAGGGATGTAAGTGGGGTGTTGCAGGTGCCAGTTGCAGTAGAAGCCTTTCGGGTATGTGTTGGACCGACAGGTGATGGAGGGCTCTTTAGGGGGCGCTAGAGAGAAACACAGAGAGAAAAATAGTTCATATACAAATCAATACAGAACCTGACCTATAAAAATAGGACTTTCAGACACACCAGTACTAATAAATCATTTAGCACTTGCTCTCCATAACACTATGAAACGATTTCTCTATTTTCTACGGCCATAGCAGTGTCATGAAAATCAGGCTATTATCTTACTGTGAGCTGCTCAGTACAACCACGGCCATATAATGTTGACGACTAGGGGCTTACCAGTGCAATAATAATGTGCGAGGGAAAACACAATGACTCCAGTATATTGCTCGGGGAAAAGGTACTAAGTCTCAATCGAGTTTGGTCACCCACATTTTTGTCCAGAGAAAGCATACGGTGTATTTTAAGCTATCAGTGGGCTATTCTTACACAGCCACCTGCTGTACAGCTTGCGGTTTCATAGTGTCTGAGGAAATCTGCTACGGCTGATGTGGGGAGCCCACAGAGAGGATCGGCAGGGGATAAGAGAGGGGGTGTCGGGAACGCCGCAGAGAGGGAGGATATTGGAACGATTGTTGGGATAGGGGGGTGGGGGAGGAGAAAGGAAGAGGAACGAGAGTGATGTTATGCCAACCCTGGCCTCCTACAAAATTAGGCTCTTTTCTTCTCGGGGTAGTCAACCATGGGGAGTCCCATCACTCCTCCCCCTCTCAACACCCCCCCTCCCTCTGTAACCATCTGTGTTCCAGCTCTAATGTTTCTTTTTTACACTTTTCCCACGTTGTGTTTGTTTTGTAGTCTTAACTGGTGAAATGGATCATAGCCTTTTCTTGTACACTATGTATCTCTCTCTCTCAATCTCTCTCTCTCTCTCTCTCACTCTCGACCATGTTAGATTAGTCACAGTCACTTAGTTTCCTCTCATTTGCACTTTTCCATTATATGATGTTATATAATTCTATATCAGGTGTTGCTAATGATTGCAATTTAACACGTTAAATCATACCTGCATTCACTGTCATCTAAAGCAGTGTGAGCTTTTTCACACCTGTTTACGCCACTATTTTATTTAAATGTGCTTGGAACATTGGTTGACAACCAGAAAACACATGCGCGCGCACGCGCGCACACACACACACACACCCACACACACACACACACGCACACAGTGAAAATCATTCTTTCTTTGTGTGAGGTCATTTCAGTGTCACAACCAATCAGGAGTTCTTATGTAATTGCCATCAACCAATTAACTTGCCAATAACAGCAACAGTGCAGGCACCAAGGACGACACGGCAAGTCACCCTAAAAAAACACATAGTCTAAGACCATCTCAATCCACCCACACACGCACACACACACACGTACCAATATATACATACAATTTCACCTGAAACTAAATTGAACGGGAAAAAATAACATCTGTGTCTTTCACAGATTTGAAAAACACAAGATAAGATGTCAATATCCTTTGTGCAAGCACTATCAAGAGTCATCTTGCTGATGATGCAGGCAATAATAAAGTGATGATGATGATGACGATGATGGATGGTTGGCGATTTGTTGATTAACCCACAATCTGCATGGCTCACCGGTGAATTTTGGCATCCCAGAAACACCCCCACCAAGATCACGTGTGTATGTGTGTGTGTGCGCGCATACATAGAGTTCTGAACTTTTAAGAACTTGATCAAAGCATGGGTAAATCTCTCTCTCTCTCTGTCTCTCTCATATATACAGACACAGAGCACTTTTGCATAGCTAATGTCCCCTTGAAAATAATGACATTCACATCAAAAGGTTATTATACCTCAATTTTCAAATGAGTGGTGGGGGGAAGGGGGGAGGAGAGAGGGGGGGGGGGGCGGAATGAATGGATGTAAGAAGGGAACACCTGCATTCAAATTAAAAATAATATAAATATTAAAAACAAAATTAAATAGAAGAAATGCGTAAAGCCAGTCTTTCGGTCTTTGGAAGCAGGAGACTGTGCGGTATCACCTAAAACAGCAAGAGGCAGGAAATGGCTCATGAATAAATGTCATTTGAATCAGCCAGCTTTCATCGTGTGGTTTGAATTGCTAAATACCAGCAGGATTTTGAAAATGACATTTGGCAGCCTCAGTTTGAATTACACACTGCTGCATATAAGCACACAGGTGTGTCTCTCTCTCTCTCTCTCTCTCTCTCTTTCTCTCTCTCTCTCACACACACATGTGCGTGCACACACACACACACTATTGTGTACATACAGTTGTACAACTCCTTGAGTAACTAAATGTGCATTCTGAAGGCAGCTTTATCCAATTATATTAGATTGGCATGTCTGCACATCCCATAATATAACACCTTTAGAAATTACCATACTCATAGATTCAACTTATTGCTTAGAAGACATTCCATAATAGTATTTGACTGGGCTGGCCCTTAGGTGACATCTCGTAATGTCCTTAAAACTGCTGCTAATGGACGTCCCATAATGGAATATAAAATGCAGATAATTAATTTGAAAGCTGTGAAATGTATTGTAAACCGACCAATCGTCTTCAAACTAATGTTGTAAGGATATGATATAGATACTCTAAAAGTGGGGACAAACCAAAGTCTGTAAATCATATTGGATGGCTGTAATATAAAAAAGTTTTTTAATTTTGACTGTAATTGCATGAAAATATGATTTAATACAACACAATATTGACTCTTAAAGCCCTATAGCACAACTCTGATGGCTTGTTTAAAAATATGCAGCAGTACACTTTCTTCAGTCAGAAAGTCTGCTCTTTTGTACAGATTTTTCACTCTCATGCCATATACCCATATTCCCCATTGACAAGTATGCGGATCATTATAATAAAACTGCCAACTTTGGCGCTAATGGTCTAATTTTCTTATGAGGGATACAAACAGTAGCAACTTAACAACTGAGAAACATGAGGGCACTGAGGCAAATGGTGGAAAACTCTGAAATCAGCTTAAACTTTCTTTGAACAAAAGCATTTTTACTTCTTTATTATTTCCCAAGGCCTACAATCCTGCATACATCCAGTACACCCTAGCAACCACTTAGTAACGCTCTAGCAGCCAACTATCAGTCAAATACCTGATGCTGGTAGTGGTGGTCAATCGATCTTCAGATAATGCATGATTGCGCATAATGCGATTTTTGCACGATATTATAAACCTGTAAAACAAAAATGTTGGCCCTCGACATAAAGGACTATTGTCAGAAAGAGAACACATGCACACAAGACTAGGGCTGTCTTGAATACCATTTTACAGGTTTCGAATACTTGATTTTTTTTTTCCCGAACAAGTATTCGAATACTTTCTCGAAAACACCATTATAAACACTCAACTATAATTAAAAAGTATAACAGAAGTAATCTTCGATTCCTAGCTTCAGTGAGCACACATACATAGCAATGCGCTCAAAATGGTCGCTTTGATTGACACGTCAATTGACTCAGTCAATTGACCCAGTCCAATAGCATATACCTCCTGTATTAGCCAATAAGTGTGTTGAATGAATGTCGCTCTCTTCTTACAAACGGAGCCAATTGCAATCAATTGTGTTGATGACACATTGTAGCACAGTGGGCAATTACATTTCAACATGTGGGTTTATATGGAGACAGGAGGGATTAATGGGAAAACTGCATGCATAATGTGAAAAAACTAATACTCAAATCCCAATAATTAAATCGAATACATACCCAATGAACGAATACCCCAATAATCAAATATTTGGGGTCAGCCCTAACACACACACACACACACGCATACACATCATTCAGTGGCCTGGTTGCTAAGCTGCAAATGTCATGCTAGTTACTATTTGATTGTGTTGGAATCCTGTCACTGATTGTGTGTATGTGTGTCTGTGTGTGTGGGCGCGTGCGTTAGTGTGTGTGCGTGCATGTGTATATGTGTGAGTGTGCATAGCATTCTTCATCCATGTTCTGTTTATTATTATTATTATTATTTATGCATCAGCTGTAGGAATACATTGCCATTTAGAAGTAAGAGTCCCAGATGAGGTAAAGTCAGCTATTGCGATTACACTTTTAGTCAAATTCAACAAATATCTCCTTGCATTTCACTAGTTTAGCGTTCTCTGTGCGTGTTGAATAAATAATCCGGTACTTCTGCACAGCCCTGGCTCCGTAAATACTAACATAAACAAAGTGGCCAACACCGCTCGTATCAACAAAGCTGTAGTACTCATCTTTGCTTCATAATGCATTTCTATGTGTGAGGCGGCACCGCAGAGGACCGCAGAGCGATAGCTTTGATTAGAGCTCAAAGTTAACAAGAATGACTGACCCTACCTACCTTGTCATCAGTGGGCTCACTAATGTACCTGCTGGACACAATACACATTTAACTATGTTACTGCACATTTACCTGTAGATAATGAGAGAAGGCATGTACTGTACTGACAACTATGTTAGCGTGGCTGTCTGACAGTACCCTTATTATCATTATCATCATTATAAAGCACTCTACACACAGAAAGAAATGTAAATGGAATATAATTCTGTGCATATTATCTAATGAGGCAAAGAAACAAACAAAGCATATTTTTATTAAATATATTTACACTTGGTTATGAATGCTATTGAAAAGTCATACAGTATACACACATACACATACTAACAATATATCCCACTCTGGCTCTCTGTCTCTCACACGCACAAAGATGTGCACTGGCATTCCAATAATTAATTAATGCCAATTAAAAACAGCCGTGTGCATCTGAGAGAGAGAGAGAGAGAGAGAGAGAGAGAGAGAGACAGAGAGAGAGAGATTAATGAATGAAATTCTGAATAAATGCACTTGAGACATCAGGACTTAATAAAAGTGAGGGATGGGGAGGATGATAGAGAGAGACAGCAGCAATGACACCACAACCTTCATCTGTCCTGTTGTAAATGTCTCTCTGTCCTCTGTTTACAATGAATGTAGAGCAGTCCGGACGTTTCTGTTTAAAAATAGGCGATGTGCCGATTGACAGACATACGAATGATACTGATGAGTATTGAACGGTTTGCTTTGACCTTGACAACAAACGTGTTAACTCTGACACGTCTACAGTATCTCTCTCACACACACCTGCCTGACTTCATGAATCATACTCAAACCTGTGGAATAACAACTTACTGTTTGCTTCACACAAAAACAAGGGGGGGGGCTCATGCACACAGTTTAGCAGATATACACCCAATCTCGCTTCAGCCGCGGTGCGTGAAATCCTCATGACATCATAATTATTTGCCTTCTAGCATGAAGTGTGTGATGCTAAGTGTAGCTGCTATCTTGAAATGACCTACTAGCTACTTGACTCCTGAGCTAAGAAACATTAGCATAAAACCGCTTTGTAAATAACAAGTCCACCTGATGCTAAAGTGACTGTGAATACATAGGCCTGTTTCCAATATTAACCAGTGAAATGAGTCAAAACAAATTCCTGCTACTTGTTTCCTTTGTTCAACTTTTAATAATAATAGTTTTCCCCTTTTAAAAGGAGTAAGGAGTGGAGTAATTAATAAGGAGTTATGCCATTTACCGCCAGTGTCACAGAGCCAGCCTTTACTTTACTTACTTTGTAAATCTTTGGACACAGCATTGGTGTTTTGATTGACATGCACGACCGCCAACTAAATCTAGTTACTCAATGACAAAATCTGATGCTACACTAAATATTGAGATTTCGTTGGGAAACTAAATGACACGAGCCTGTCTGTTAGCAGGTCTTGCAAATATGTTATATAAATAGGCTACAGTTGCTGCTTAAAAGAAACTGAAACACTGAAATATAGTCACTAAAGCACTGCTGCGCTAGAGTTGTGCCAGAGTTGCATGCAAGCTTGTGATGCCAACAGGCCAATGATAATCTATTACCCCACTTCCTGATAGTGCTGACATGCTTACAGGGGGTCTATGTATCACATACAATCGAAAAAAAGCACCGCCCCTTGCCTCAATCATCCTTCCTAAACCACGCCTCCAATACACGTGAACGCGCAATGAATAGGATGAGTCCACCGGAGTAGCATTTGTCAAAGGAGCACATCATCTCTGCTACCGGTACTGATAAGAAATGGCTCAACATGTAAGAAAACAACACCAAACATTATAATAATGAATGTAAAAATAACTATTGTTATTACTCACACCTGTCAAGCTAGCACTTTGTTATGAGTAGTGCATATTGAAAAAAGCTGTAAAGCCTGCATCTTGGTGAGGCAAATCATCTTTTGAAGCTGGATGACCTGGGAGAGGAGAGCAAGGACCTTCCTGCTGGTTTTTTGGACTGTCCTGTGATACGGGGGAAATGCAGGACATATTAATCCGCGGTCACGATAGTGCACAATTAAGCAGAGTACGCGCAAGAACGTAGCTCATGCAGACAGACAGTTAGGCCAGCTAATCGCTGAGTTCGGTCCGACCTTTATGACTGTGCGCGGTTTTCACATTCCTGCGACTCTCACAGATGACGGATATTTCTAATCGTATTTTCAGAGCATTTAATTTAGTCATTGCTATCGGGGTGTAAAGAGAATTTCAAGAAATATTACTAAATGTGCTTCTTAAGCAAATGACATACTCATCCTTTAAAACCTTATCGCTAACCACTTTTGGTGTCGGTAAGGGGAGCATGTAAACGACACAATACCCACGGTGAAAGACCCCAGTCAGGTTCAATCCCACGACCACTGAACCACCATGCATCACAGTGGACCAAGCTGTGTTTTGGCTTGAGAAGACCTTTGATTTATGAGCAAATGTTTTGCATTTGTCTTTGAGAATCAATCCAGCTACAACAAGGTGTCCAATGCAGAGGAATTGATAGCTAGAACTGAGACATACTACAGTGAAAGGCATTGCTTAGCGCAAACGTCATGAGAGAAATGTCGGAAATAAAAACACAAGAATAACCATAAGAGACGGAGACGGAGGGACGGGCACAAGAAGATGAACAACTGACTTGAGAGGAAATTCAACAATGTCCGCTCAGCATGCTGGAAACACCTCCTGTCTCCATATTGTCTGCTACAGTCCCCCTCAATCTTCCTATCTACCTCCCTGTCTGTGTCTCAGTCTCACGTCCTTCTAAGTATTTGTCTTTACAGAAAGTCTCTTTCTCTTTATGCTCTGCTCATTTCTCTTTGTGAATGCTGTGAATGTATCACAAGACGTTAAAGTACACTGACATTTCTCTAATTTCCTCCTCTGCTCCATGGTCACATTTACAACAGCATGCTGTGCACAGCTATAGCTGGGAAGATATGGCCCTATATGCACCCTTTGGGCAGAACTCAGGTCCGCACCTGAGCTCATGAGTTTCAAACCAAACCCAAACAAGTGCAATGTTTTCTTTTAGATTCCAGACACAGAACAAAACAGAGGAATATGTTAAGTAGAGAACAATGCAGTAAGATGCGGTACTCTATGATGTGCTTTAACTTGCCTGTTATTATTTCCAGGTATAGTGTGAAACCCAGAAGGTTAACAGAGGCCATGCGTTCCCCCTGAGCCTGACTTCATTGTTACAAAACACCATTCATATTCTTTAGTTTTGGATTGGGAGTGGAGTTTGAGCTATTTGTTTTATTAAACTAATGTTAGGTGTGTGTGTGCGCGCTTGCGTGTGGGGTGCTTTTTATTTTTTAAGATGTAGTTTCACTTATCAAGAGCTCTTTCCACATGTTTTCATTTATTGGTAATCTCTGCCACAAGATATGCCTGACAAGGATGAATAGATACTATAGATATACTATACACACTGATGCCCCAGGACACACTTCATTTTAACACAGCATTCAATTGTGATTTGATTGTAAGAAAGTTTAAAGCCAAACGTCTCACCTAAAACAACTGCGGAGAGACTTTTCCACTCCCTCAGCATTCAAAGAAAGTACAAACGAAATGATCAGAAAGGTTTGAGGCGGTGAAACGGGGATCCTATAGCGAGACATGCTGCTCGACTTTCAAGTTTGTCTGTAAAGCGAGCGATCAAATCTGGCAGACTGCCAGCGCCATGCTGAAAGTTAAAGTCCCGAGCAGCAGGCAGCATGTTACCGCGCACAATTGAACTTGGAGGCAGTGTTAAAAAAAGAAATAAAATACAATAAAAGTCTGTGTCTGTGTCGCTCTGTGTCACCATGGCGATTATAGCCAGGGGCTCTGTCACAGCTGTGACAATTACCTCTAGCCGACATCTCCATGGGAGCGGAGTGATTGACAGGCATGGATTGACCAATCACAGGTGTCAGGCAACATGACAAATGGCCAACTCTCAACAAGATGTAGACAGATGATAGGCAAGGATGTAAAAAATGAGAATTAGGTAATGGATATCAATGGAGAAAGACTAAGAGAATAGCCTACGATAACTATCAGTGTAACTTTGTGGTGCATTTGGATATTAGTCGACTTCACCTTTCCTAAGCTGTAATTAGTTGATTACAAGCAGTGTTTTGGCACTGCATTTGAACAATATTACAGGGTTTGGAGTTAGGAAACCCCTCATCGGGTTTCACCAGCGGTGCTCTCTAATTTCTTTTGAGCCATGTCTTGAGTCATGTGGAAGGTGGTTTCATGACTTAAGCTATCATCTGCATGTGGGGGCTTTCTAAGGTGTCTGTAGATACGCAGTAGCAGGGCCTTCTGAGGACTTTCCAATTTTGTTATGTAATCGTTTCTATTTGCCATTGTAATGTGTGTTTACAATACGTGTATACATTGTTTTAAACAATACCATCTTTCCTGTTTCTGAGAAACTGTTCTGTTTGCCCATTTCTCTCTGTTTTCTTCTCACACACGTGGAAACAAAGGTGTGAGAGAGAGCATCAGTGGGTCGTTGGCCAGAACAACAAGTGACTCACTCATTAGTTCAAGGCATAGACAAATATTTAGGCTATTTTAATGTGACTCTATTTATTGCTTATTTGTTTGTGTATTGGACTTGTAAATAATAGGCTAATGATCACTATTTTCGGTACTCGGATCTTCTGCTTAAGCTGTAGAAATTGTCAAAATTCCCACATGCTGCAAGCTCAATGCATTGTATGACTATTTCCCAGAAATATACCGCGTCTAAAATAAAAACAAAAAAAACAATACGATTTTCTTAGTCTAGGATACATTTATAATCCATGTCTGATAAATAGGCAGTGCGTTTTTGCCATACAGTATAGCCTACTAGTCAGGCATGGTCGCCAGTCGTCTGCGGATGTTACAATGGCCATGTAAAATATCTTAACGGCCTGTGCCGAGCTGAGCCTTCGCATGCAATGAAATATGGCCATAGTGTGTGTGTGTATGTATAAGCATGATCATATGAACAGTGGTGAAACCTCAAGATACTGTATGTCTAATTATTTATACTAAAGTTTTCGACACAATTTCGTCAGAAATAAAATAAATACATTTCAGGTAAAACAGGAATAAAGTATGGTAAGGTAAATGCCTCTAAATGCGTATAGCCTACAGTATATAGCAGTCAGATGGTAAATGGACTGCATTTATATAGCGCTTTTCTAACCTTGCGGCCACTCAAAGCACAGTATGTCCTCACATTCACCCATTCACACACACATTCATACACGCAAGGTGCAACCAACCAACGGGAGCAGTGCTACTGTCGCCCAAGGATAAATTCATAGCAGTTCTGTAATAACAAGTTACTCCCGCCCATAGAGGGTGCTGAAAGAGCACTGTGGTTCATTTCTGAAAGCAGATTTCAAAGCATTCCACCTCCCGTTCATCCGGAGGGATATTATTCTGAAACCCTGTCTGGCATTGATGGCCCGGTGCGTTTCGCCTCTCTTTCCGTTGGAGCTAATACTTCTACCTACGTATTCTGCCAGCGAGAGAGACGAATAGCAAAACAAAGGCTTGAAGGTCTGCATAGTGTTTTCTTTCTGTGCGGCTCCAGAGATGGGGGAAGCTTTAAGTCGGATGGCGTGTGCTAAACAGCCGTATGGGTCCTAAGGGGAGAGGGGGATAGCAGTGTAGAAAGCTAACAGGGGAATGTAATTGAGCTGAAAATTGAAAAGTATAGGCATGGTAAAGCTGAGCCTCTGTGTGCGCGCGCGCGTGTGTGTGTGCGCTTGTTTGTGGTGTGTGTGCAGGTGTGTGTTTGAAAACCAGATTAGGATGCCAGGGTTATCCTGGCACCTGGACCCCAAAGGCTAACTATTGCATTGAACCTTGAGTAGGTGAGACACACACGCACGCACACACGCCAAGGAGGAGATGTGGTGTGTGTATCCCTCGGTCACAGAAACACTCACACGGAAAATTGAAAAGCTCTTTAGCTCTCCTCTGAGTGCCACCGATCACATTTTTATTTCATTATATTGGTGCACTTTCTCCACATTTGGACAGCAGGAATTCCTGGGCTTTAACACACTTTTGGAAAAACAAACAAGGTTCATATGTGTCCCCGCAAAGAAAAAAATATTTAATTTAATTTAATTGTAACTCCTTCAGTAAGAAAATATTGACTGTAACTTCAGCTTATCACAACACGCCTAGAGAGCAAAATACTGACCTGTGCCAATTTAATGTTACTCTATCACGTCATCTCTCTCTCTCTCTCTCTGTCTGTCTGTCTGTCTGTGGTATCTCTCTTGCTCTCTCTCTCCCTTAAGATGTAGCTGTATGTCAGTGTGTGCATGTGTGTACTGTATGCACCTGCCGCGTGTGTGTGCGGTAAGCATAGAGTGGTACTTGGCAGGCTGATAAACGACAGACATGCACTCTTGACAGCTCCATCCATCAGCCTGTCTTTTTGACAGACAGCTCTCCAGCGGGAGGTCATAGCTCTCACACACACACACACACACACGCATGCGCGCACACACACACACACAGAGCCATCTTCAATCATACAGTAATATCAATGTGAATCTCTGTTCTACTTTGACCTTTTTCTGGCGTCTTTCAGATTTCACATTCTCTCACTCTCTATTTCTCCCTCTTTCAGATTTCAAATAACTGTTCCTCCCCCTCTAATCATTTTCATCCACACATTTTTCTTTCCCTCTTTCACCTCTTTTGTCTTCAACTCCTCTTCCAGCAGAAGTGCGGTTTGGGGAAACAAACGCATGCGCATCAGAGTCAACCTTTCGTCCATCTGTTCAACCATTCGTTCCTTCATTGTAACATCAGCATGTGTGCTTGTGCATTCAGACACACCCTTCCATTCTCTCACACACACACACACACACACACACACACACACACACACACACAGAGGTGCACACATACGTACCCATGACAGCATTGGAATGTGAGCCCATTCAGGAACAACACCCCGATTCACTCAAATACCACTGGGTCTACCAAGGAAGGGATTCAACGGCAACGCAAACTGACCTTCCATTTCTGGACTAATTGACCTCTACGTCCCTTTTCAAAGTGTTGCTTATCACTGACTGACAGGTGTGTTACGGCGTCGTACGGGGAACGATGGGTTCCCACAACAAGCTGGAGAGTGACCGAGAGGAACAATAACATGACAAACCTACAATGTCTGGAAATTCCTCTGGCGTCACCATGGAACCCTGCATTCAAAACATTGGTGTGAAAAACAACTTGTTTTACCTACTACTGCAGTCTAGACACTTATTGTTAAAGGGTAATGTTGGGACAGTTGATTTAGGTAATCAATTAGCCAAACATTTATATAATATTAATGATTAGTATATCCATAAACAGAAAACAATGGGAATCTGGGAAAACATTCTGTTTGGATTTAATAATAAATAATACACAATAGAGGCATTGTGACTATCAGTATGTCTGTCCAGAAGACTTTAACTTCTGATACATGCAACTGACAGACATTTTATTTTGTATCAAAATCTTGGGGTTTTCTCTGTTCCTCATGCAATCTCAATGTACACGCATCTCTCTAGGCTTCTCATTTGAGAACATTTGCTGTTTAACCTCCAACCCGTCATTCAGCACCACATTCCAGGGAAGCTTGGTTGAATGACATCACAGACTGGGTCTGTGACAGCAGGAATGCAGGGTGGTGGGGGTAAAGGAAGAGGGGGGGCTGCCCACATTTGTAAAGCCACCCCAGAGAGAAAGGTTCACCCTGTGAGAGCGGCGATTACTGAACACATTATTATGTTAACCAGACTAGACCTGTGTACATCTCCAATGCACACTGAAGGGCGGTGAAGGTGAAGAACAGTTTTTACAGGGTCAAAGAGCAAGAAAGGCACTGCTCCGCTGCATTTTGGAAGAGATATAACAGCTATAAACATCTGCACCACCTGTCTCTGATCAATATGGTTAAAGACACCTTAATTGAAGCCCGAGAGAGAGAGAGGGAGAAAAAGGGAGAGAGAGAGAGAGAGAGAGAGAGAGAGAGAAGCAGAGGGGATGAACCCATGAAAGCGAGAGTCTGAGAAAGTGGAAAGAGCAGGGTACCGTAGAGGCAGAGGGTAAGAGAGAGAGAAAGAATTCCATTGATTCAGCAAGCAATGAATGGACTTCAGAGAGGAGACCCCATTCCTCTTTCCCCCCACCCCACCACGCACACACACACACACACACAATAGCTGGCCTAAACCTCTCCCTCTCTCTCTACCGACCCTGAGACATCCACACCCAGCCCCTCCCCTCCCCATATTCTGTTTGTAGATGTTTCATTAATCTCCTTTCAAATCCAAACAAACGAACACGCGCGCGCACACACACACACTCCCTAAACCCCCAGAAGGGGACCTTTTTTTCTCAAAGAAGCTTGTTCTCAGGATTAATGGAAAACTTCAAGCGTTCTACAACAAGGGAACATTGTCATTGTGTTATTGCTTTGGTAAATATAACACACAATAGAAGATTACTTTTTACAGGTATAGAAAGTCATTGTAATCAAATTGTAATCAACACACCTTCTTTAGATATTAATTTTACTGAATTAGGGAAATTACAGTATACTGTAAAGAGACTATAGAGAGAAACACACCCGAGATCTTACCACAACCTCCACACACACACACATACATACACACACACAAGCACACCCACAGTGGGGGGTGCAGGGTAGGGCAGATAAGCGAAGAGAAAGAAGTAAAGGAACAGAACTTTGAGTGAAAGACGAGATAAACTGACAGTCAAAACTTCCAAAGCGACAAATTAATTTAGGCATGAGATCAATAACTCATTATCACATTCAGAACAGCTCCTGCCTTTAAATTAGTTACAACACACTGTCAAGTGCAAACACACAACACCAAACACGCAAATGGAAACACACACACACACACACACACACACACGTACACAGCACACATTTATAAGCACACACACACACACACACTCAATTATTGCCCCACAAATGAGAACCTGCAGGTTGCAGATATCGAGCGGTTGGATGAACTTTTCTGAACCGTGGCACCCATGGGTTCAGTCTACCTTGTTAAAAACTGTTTGCCAAATAATTATGGAAAGTTTTGTTCTGCTGAATGCAGGCAAGTGGGAAAATGTTTAATGAGACACACACACGTAACACACACACACACGCAAAACACACACACAACATAAAGGGCATTATAGGAAAAGGAAGCCCTTTACGTCCATGAAACAACCAGTCATTTGTGATCAAGTCAGATTGTAATCAATAATTCTTAGTCTTCAAGACGGTCCATTCATGCTGCTAAACATTGGCAGTTACACACAATTGACAAATTGGTTATGGGCAACTGATCAATAAACACTAAATCCAATCAATTTAAGCAACAAACCTAATCTAATAAACTTGAATCAAAACAATGGGATCGTTATTTATTCAATAATGTCCACAATGCCTGTATAGCAAATACATCAATATAATCCCCTACCACCACAGACACAGACACACATTACATCTATTCAATATAGTCTCTCCTCTTTTCCGGTCATCTGTCCCTTGTTGTCATGGGTTGCTTCTTTGCTCAGTCAGTATGTGTTGTCTAAATGGTACCTCATTCCACTTCTCTCTCTGTCCTTTTGCAAACAGTCTTTTAATTAATATTCTAATAGACCGAGCACACACACACACACACACACACACACACACACACACACATATATGTAATTAGATTATATCCTGAGAAGAGAAGGAACAGTGAGAGAGAGAGAGAGAGAGAGAGAGAGATATTTACTGTTTGAGATATGATGTATTTGCTTTACAATAATGTTAAGTGGCCCACACTTGAGTTATGTTGCATCATTTGCTTCTCTGTTTGTTTTACGCATGCTTTATGCTCGCTTGTGTGTTCATGGTTTTGAAATATTAAACTTTTGTTGTAGACTAATAATGCTAAGTGGTCTGGTAGTATGATTTATGGACTCTATGTGAGCAGACTACATGCAGTTTGATATATGTCCCTTTACAAGTCATAATATGAAACAAGTGGTATTACAGCATTATACTGTAGGTAAAGGCAAATGCTGGATAATTTTGCCTTGGACCTCATTTTCCCATCTTAACCAGCAATCGTAGATCGTTTCTTACCAAACTCACCACAGATGGCAACATTAAAGTCCACCTGGAGCTCTCATACTGACATGCCGCACAGACATCCTAGCTGTTTCATTGTATTATGTAATGATCTGTTCTAAGCTAAAGAAGAAGCTGAAGAAGATCTATCATGAGTTATTGGAGTTCAGCTAGAGGCTCTTCTATCAACATCTAGCTCTTGTGGTTGCCACGTCACTGTTCTAATACAACATATATGATATGGTATGATAACTGACATTTGGTTATGTAAGCTACTGAACTATCAACAATTGTACTTACAATATGTACTGGACCCCAAGCAATTTGTACTCACTATAGGCTAATTTGTGCTTCAATTGTGAATAATAGATTGTTGTGCTCAAAAGTGTATTTTGTGCAATATAATACAGTTATTTATTTGATAGATTATTTTACAAACAAACAAAAATATGTACAGTATAACAAGTGTTAACAATATTAGGGGCAATAGGGATGACACCATATACGACATCTTTTGAAATAAGAATGTGTTTACAAGCTCTACAAATTAGGTTTACAATATAGTAAATGTGTTTTTACAGAATCTGGATCGGACAAACAATCTCATTTTGACGTTCTTTTAAGAAAACAATGCCTTCCTTACCCGCCCACTTCTTCGGGTTAATAAGGAGGATGGCATTCCCCATTTATGCACAAGGTTGCTGGAATTCCCCTTCCAACTAAATGACACCTTATTTGACTAATGAATAAAGAACTGAATATTATTAACCCCATATAAACTAGCACAATTTCCAGGAAAAACGCCTAAAATGTAATACCACAAATAAATCAAGTGCGGTTCCTCAACCATGAGGCCTATATACACACATCTGGTCTCATTTGATAGGGCAGAAGTTATTGAATGTGAATACTTTATATGCAAACTGATGTTGTATTACCATTGCAGAGTATATAGAGATGGAAAACAGTAAACATTTTAAATTTTATTCCCGTCTGAAAATATACTAAATATTAGAGTAAAAAACCCCTTTGGGATGATGCAGTTGCAGCCCCAA
>JAODUE010034641.1:1996-20707 GCA_027564755.1 Amblyopsis hoosieri
CAGTAAAACACTGTTGAGAATACAGTAATACTACTGTAAAAACAACAAGTTAACATTAGTATACTGTACATACCTTCTACAGTAAAACACTGTTGAGAATACAGTAATACTACTGTAAAAACAACAAGTTAACATTAGTATACTGTACATACCTTCTACAGTAAAACACTGTTGAGAATACAGTAATACTACTGTAAAAACAACAAGTTAACATTAGTATACTGTACATACCTTCTACAGTAAAACACTGTTAAGAATACAGTAATACTACTGTAAAAACAACAAGTTAACATTAGTATACTGTACATACCTTCTACAGTAAAACACTGTTAAGAATACAGTAATACTATTGTAAAAACAATAGTGTGTGTGTGTGTGTGTGGGGGGGGATTACACTGTTGTAAAAAAAAACACATAAAATATTAACAGCACTATACAAATTGATGAGTGTACACAAATTAATAATCAATGAATAAATACATAAATTAATAAATAAATACATACATACATACATACATACTATCAAATAAATGTGAAAATACATATTAAAACACAGTATTAGAGTCACAGCTTATCAAGATGCTAATGTAATGAAGGTGAGGGGGAGTGTTGTTGCGCATAGTGACGATCCCTGGCACATATCAAAGTGAATGCATGAATGCATGCGCTCCACTGGGGCGGGTGAAAGGGAGAGATTCGCGCGGTCTCAGCTGTGCGCCATTAAGCATAACTCTAGACCTAGCTGCTCTTCTGAAGCCCTGCTCTGCTCCTCCACTGATCTGAGCTGAGCCTCGGCTATAATTCACCACCAGGGGACTGGGGACTCCCACCACGAGGGGGTGCGGGGGGGAATGGAAGAAACGGTCCTTGGATTGTGTCTGTGGCTGAAATGCTGTTTTGGTTTGACATTCAGAGCCGGCACTATATGTACCACCAGGCAGACCGTATCCATCTGATCCGAACAGACATTAGTGCATACCGGTGTTGTGTTACTGAACAAACTGGGAAGCAATAAATAACGTCTCTGTGTGTGAGGAGGATGTATGCTGCTCCTAATAAAAATAGGATGAATTACATGTAGGCGCATAGAGCACTTTGTTGACGTTGTGTGGCTTTACGGCGAGATCATTGGCGCTGTTGATTGTCGGTGGATGTGTCTGTCTGCTTGAGTGCTGTAATGGCACATTGAATTGATACATTTCTACAATTTTCTGTCTAACTGTTCATCCAATGCCTGGACAAAGATTAATACATCGTTTTTAACTAAATATAACATAAAATAAAGTATATAAAATAAGTGTGGGCCTTGCTATTTCATGAAAACTATAACCAATTAAAACGAATAACTTACTATAACTAATTAACAATAATGATAAATAACTATACCTAACCACATCAAAGTAATGATAACTAACACCTCACAATCGATACACAGGTACAAACACAGACAACACAACCACACGCACACACACAATCTCTCTCACACACGCGTGCTCTTCCAGGTGGGCCGCCTGATCATTGGTCACCACGGCATCATGTCGACGCCTGCCACTTCCTGCGTCATCAGGAAGTACAAAGCCATTGGTGGCATCATGCTCACGGCGAGCCACGGACCTGGCGGTCCCGAGGGAGACTTTGGCATTAAGTTCAACACCGCCAATGGAGGTACAATAATCGTAAACAGCACGTGGAGGTCTCAGCCTGCGGCCAATAGTGGGACAACACCCCCCCACACACACACACACACACACACAGAAGAGTTTACATTGTTTCTATCTGTGCATTTCAAGCATGTGCCGTGGAAGGCCAACTATGGACTCTGGATTCCAACCAAGCACTCTACAGCAGCGCTTGTTTACTGATTGTTTGATTGTTAAAGCCACTAGTCATCAGGACTTAAACTATATATATTATACCCTTCAGAAAGATATAAATGATCAGAGCCCATGATTTTATTACTGGCATGGCATTTATAGGTATGCTAAGAGTTTCAATCTAGCATACAGTACAAATACAGGCTATCCATATGGCTATGGGTGTGAAGATGAACTTTAGATCATTTTAACTTTTCTGGGGGTAAAGAATTTAAGTTTTTTTTTTGGTTATTTTTACATCGTATTTTCTATGTTGTCTTTATATTCCATTTTTCAAAGTAAGTTCCATAAATTTCCATGGAATTAAGTCATGAGTGTTTTAGGTTCATGAGGATTTGTTTACAGACAATGTCTGCATATTTGTGTAAATATATTTTCACATCTTGCTTTCCATAATTTGAGGGTGGGACCATGGGGGTAAGTGATTTTAAGATAATACCTTTATGTCAAATTCAGGAAATATTTCTTTATGGTCTGCAAGATGCCTGTTTAATGTGCGCATTGAAACAGTATTCACCGTAATTATACACAGCCCTGGCTCGGTAAATGGGAACACAAACAAAGGTATCCACACAAGAGTATCCCAGCCTTGGCAATGTGTATCCAATATGGGGGGGGGCGGAGCTTCTGAGGGAGCACCATATGGCATTGAAGGGGGAGGTGTTAAGTTTTGATCAAGTTCAAACCTCACCAGTATTTTTCCAGCATCGCTGACTTCACCTTTAAACCCTGTTCCCCCAGGACCAGCCCAGGACATCGTGACCAACAAGATCTTCCAGATCAGCAGAACCATCGAGGAGTTTGCCATCTGCCCCGGGCTCCACGTGGACCTGGCTCGACTGGGCAGACAGACGTTTGACCTGGAGAACAAGTTCAAACCATTCACAGGTCAGTCATCGTGACCATACCGAAACAATGATTCCTCAAGCATTAAAGGTGGAGTCAGCGATTGTAAGCTAATACACCGTTTTGGCAAATTCAGTGGATATCTGCTCGCGGTCAGATAGCTGCCTGCTCTGTGTGTGCGCTGAAAGAACTAATCAGGTGTGACTACGCAGCACTGGCTCTATATATCTGTTTATAAGGGGGGGGGTTGTTTTGGTTGCATGACTCCACAGCAGACAGCAACATTTTAATAAACATCTAATTGATCCATCTAAATAAATACATTAAATGTCAGTTCTTCACTGATTGACATACCTGTAATATATTGATGTCTCTCTGTTTGGAATTATTATTGTCTTATTTAATGTTTCATGTCTAGGTTCAATATTCCTAATGTGATACAAAATTGTCAAATGTACACATTGATTCCTGTACTATTCCTACACTTCTGTCAGAATGTTGGATACAAACCATGCAATAAGAATGACAGAAGCACACCTGGGTAATTCCAAGCAAGTAATCTAACAGCAATCCCTGTTGTTTGTGCTGCCACCTAGTGGAGATTGTTGACCCTGTGGAGTCGTATGCTAACCTGATGAGGAACACTTTTGACTTTGCCGTTCTGAAAGAGCTGCTGTCTGGTGAGAACCATATCAAGATACGGCTAGATGCCATGCACGGAGGTAAGAGACGTTTTAATATTTTTGTCATCTGCTTATAACATTATATTTTTTTACAATGAGAAAAACTAAAAAGCAAAGTAGCGAAATAAAAAAAAAGTTTTTTTTTTTTTTTCGAGGGTAACTTGTGATACCTTTAGTGAAAGTCGTGACTCACTCGCTTCAGACAAATTGTTTCCTAGGCACTCCAGCACGGATGGAAACCTAACAAGGCCTTTGGCTGTTGTTGTTGTATAACGTTGTCTCGAATGACTGAGAGTATATGTTTACAGAAGGGGTCAGCTTCAATAACCCCCCCCACGCACACACACTAACACTGCCTACTCTCACACACACACACACACACACGTGCACACGCACGCACACACACACACACACACACACACACACATGGTTTCAGTTAATTGATGAGCTGGGAGATTTTGTTTTAGGGTAATTACTCACCATAATAATAATATAATAAATGCTTTTTATATTATTATAATCATATTAACTATAATAAGTATAATAATAACAATAATAATAATTTATATTTGTTTTTTTTTACTTGAATTAGACAGTTGACGGGAAAGGGTCACCGGCCAAATTCAAAACCCGGCCTCCCAAGGCACTAAGGATCATATGGGCAGCTGGGAGTTGTGCTGCGCCACAGCTCCAGCCATTATAATAATAATAATACTTGTTGTTATGATTGTTCTGCCACCTCTGCAGTGATGGGTCCGTACGTCAGGAGGATTCTCTGTGAGGAGCTGGGGTGCCCCGCCAACTCCGCCATCCACTGTGTGCCCATGGAGGACTTTGGGGGCCAGGCCCCTGACCCCCACCTCACGCACGCTGCCGATCTGGTCGACGCCATGATCGAGGGGCAGTACGACTTTGGCGCAGCGTTTGACGGTGATGGGGTGTGTGTGTGTGTGTAGCCTACATGTGTAGCATCAGCCTCTTCTGTCCATCAGCACTACGTCACATAAGCTACTCTGTGCTGAACGTCTGGTACATAGACGCTATAGTCTCAGCCTCTTCTGCCCATCAGCACTATGTCACATAAGATACTCTGTGCTGAACGTCTGGTACATAGACCCTATAGTCTCAGCCTCTTCTGTCCATCAGCGCTACGTCACATAAGCAACTCTGTGCTGAACGACCCCCTGTGAACTCAACCGCAAGAATAATTTCTATTGGCTTAACATCCTCACTTACATGTCTGTATACGTAATTGTGTAATTGTGTAATTGTGTAAAACGTTAGTGTATTGTTTTATTTACTCATTTCACTCTTTCTACGTATATTATGCAGTATTAAGCAACATGAAGTTACAAAGCACTTTTGGTGAAATAATAGGCTACAGAGTACAGGCAGCTAATAATACAACAGAAAATGGAAAATGTAGCAACATTTTTTAAATATTATTTTACATTTGCAATTTATTTAACGAACATTATTTTGTAATGCAAAATCAAACAACAATGGATTCATTCAAAACATATTTAGCTAGCCGGCTAGCTGTCCTACAATGGACTCATCGCTTCCAAACGCTTAACCCTGTCTGACTTCCAACCCATGTCTGTCTGTCTGTGTGGCTATGTGGCTGTGTGTGTGTGTGTGTGTCGGGGGGGGGTTCCCCAGGACCGTAACATGATCCTGGGGAAACAGGGTTTCTTCGTAACCCCTTCAGACTCGGTGGCTGTGATCGCTGCCAACATCTTCTGCATCCCTTACTTCCAGCAGACGGGCGTTCGAGGCTTCGCCCGGAGCATGCCCACTAGCGCGGCACTGGACAAGTAAGGCCTGAAAGTAATACCATTTACTCGTGTAAAAAGGGTGTTGCATGCTGGGAAATAGCTTGAATGTTTTGATATTGGTTCTGTATTTTGATCATTCATCCCATCCAATGAAGGTGAATATAATAGGGCGTACAGAATATGTGGTACATGTAAATAATAGCTTTCATTGATAACACTAATAGCACTGATGACCTTACCAGTACCTTTGAAGCAGCATAACATGACCGTTTAGATTTGCTGTCTGGAAATACACTGGCAAATAGCAGTAAGAAGTGATATTTTACACCTCTCCCCAACTACTGTCTGTATAGAGAAAAATCTGCTGAAACTCAGATGTGTTGAATGTTTTTCGCAATATACAGTACGTGTTGCAAAGTTAACCTATGCACCTTTAACTAACATTAAGTTGGTCCTAGATGTTTTCAATCTAGGCAATTCCAGTCAAGTCCATTTTATTTATATAGCCCTTAATCATATTATAGTGTCTAAGGGCTGCAGAGGCCCACTTTTAATATGCAAATAAACAACAACCCCTTAACCTGCTCCTCTCCTGACAAAACTCCATATTTGTTATATATTTCTAATGAATAGAGCCTATTCTGAGAGCACTTGTCTCAGTTTTCCCTTGGCAATAAATAATTGGATTGCATATGATCTATCTCACAAAGTTGTTGCATGACAAGGACTTTAGGTCAAACATAAATATTCTTCCAAACACTCACAAACATTGACTGTGCTTTCATGATTTCTTTACATGTTTATTTCTTGCAGAGTTGCCAAGGCAACTAAAATTGAGCTCTATGAAACTCCCACTGGCTGGAAGTTCTTTGGAAACCTAATGGATGCTGGAAGATTATCTCTGTGTGGAGAGGAGAGCTTTGGAACAGGTATCTCATTCAATTTTACTTTAATTTGAGAAGCACAGTAATTACGCCCCCTCCCCCTCCATTGAAAACATGGGTGTTTTTCTAATTAATAATTCTAATTGGACACTAAATAGTAAAATAGTAAAATAATAGTTTTCTTCAATGTTCAACCGCTACAAATCTACCTTACGGTTTTCACATGATGTGAGGTGGAGACCATATTCGAGAGAAGGATGGGCTTTGGGCTGTGCTGGCATGGCTATCCATTCTGGCCACTAGGAGGCAGAGCGTCGAGGATATTGTTAAGGACCACTGGTTAAAATACGGCAGAAACTACTATGCCAGGCAAGTAGTGGAAAATATGTTGGCGTCAAGTAGAATGTGAACTGTATTGAGATTAAACTGCATTACGGTTGCCTAATGACAAAATAAAAAGTAATTTTTGTTCTTAAAATAAACCAGAGCTGTGTTTTTTCACTTGTGCAATTGGGTTGTAAGACAAACCACCAAATGACAGACTTGACTGCCCTCTAGTGGACTACTAGCGCCAAAGCATTCGCTCATATACCGTAGTTCAGCTCTGATCATTCTTGTGGCTTCCCGGTTCCAGATATGACTATGAGGATGTAAACCTAGACACAGCCTGTGAAATTATGGAGGATTTGGAGCTCATGATGGTGGACAAATCCTTTGTTGGCCAGAGGTTTGCCGTCGGCGAGAAAATCTACCAAGTGGAAAAAGCGGACAACTTTGAGTATACAGACCCAGTAGACAGTACCATCTCCCGAAACCAGGTACAGAAGGACCAGTTGGGAACTGACACTTTTATGTGCCCAAATCTTTGCAGCGCTGGTGGTGTTGGATCACATGTACTGTAGGTTTAAGTCCCAAGCAATATGCATACGACTGACTCCTTTTAAAGGGGTGGTCAGCGATTGTAAGATAATACGCAATACTATACCAGCTTTGGTATAGTGTGTAAAATGTGGATGGGGGGGGGGGGGCATCTGAGGGAGCACCCTATTAGCCTCGCAAGAACATCCTGATATCGCGAGCTGCAGTTTAATTTCGCAGAGAGAATCAGTCTGGAAAGCCTCGGAATCATTTTGAATGTGTCCGAGTAGCAACCCGTGTTTATAGGTTTTTTTGAAAGTACAGCCATTCACAAACAGTTTCAATGTACACTCCACAGATGGACTTGTGACTAACAATTCCTCTGGCATGTCAGGTTAGCACCTTATGGCATTGAAGGGGAAACAGTCTTTCTCCAGCAGCCCTGACTCCACCTTTAATACCAATCTTACAGTTGTGACAATCACATCATTATACAATGTTGGGTGGTTAGCTATTTTAGATGGACTGTTCCTCCTTAGCAATCCAGTGGGGTATGAAAAGGGTTTGAGCCCAGGAGAGGTGTAGAGGTTGAGTAGAGAGGGGTGTGAGCCCAGGATAGGTGTAGAGGGGGAGTAGAGAGGGGTGTGAGACATTCAGCACGTAGGTACGGTTTGCAACATCGTTTTTAATGATTTAGTGAAAGCTGGTTTCAATATAATTACGGACAGAAGTCAAGGAGTGGCCCTTTAGTGACAATGGTCTCGTGGTGGGCAGTATAGTCCATCAACATGGGTTTGCCTGTAGTTCTGGACCTCTATACATTGGTTAGACTTTGTGTTTTCATTTCAGGGCCTGAGAATGATCTTCACTGACGAATCGCGAATCATCTACAGACTCAGTGGCACAGGAAGTGGCGGGGCAACCGTTCGAATCTACATAGACAGCTATGAGAAAGCGCAGATCTTCCAAGATACACAGGTTGCTTAACATTTGGTTCAGATGCGGTTGGTTTGCTTTCCATTTGACACATGCCATTGTTATGCTAAATGCTGAACATCAATGTGTGTGTGCATGTGTGTGTGTATTTAAAAGGTGATGCTGGCATCCCTGGCAACCATTGCTCTGAAGATCTCCCAGCTTCATCAAAGGGCAGGTCGAACGGGCCCTTCTGTCATCACATGAATATTCCCACGTCCAGATGTTCTTCCACCATGTTCTGTTAACCCCTTCATCCCTGAAGGTTTACTCATATAGGTTTATACGATTTTTTTATCGATTACATAGTAGAGATTGCATCAAGCAAAATAGTAGGCCGATTGTCACTGTACTAAAATTAAACAAATATTAATTGACATTCTTTCTAGTAAATGCATCAAATGTTATGGTAATGCAGTCATCATCATTTTCCTTTAGCCTTCAAAAAGTCAAACTACTGTGCTGTCAAGCTACATTGGTCAAAAAGCAGTTTAATATGTTTGAAAATGTACATTTTGTATATATTTTGGATGACCATAGTTGCTGTAAACTATGCATAGGGTTTAGACTAGACATACATTATTTTGTTGTAAAATGGCATGGCGTCAATTGTAGAGGTGTTGGAGAAGGAATGAAAGTAAATCTTAATTTCAAGGAGCAAAAAACAATCTATCCTCCTTGGAATTGCTTTGTTTACAACTTTGCCTCCAGTTCTCACTTCAGAGGAAGTGAGTGAGCCTCAAGTTATTATTTGATCCAGTGTTGCATGCATGCATGTATGTGGAATAAAGCTCACCGAATGAATGACTATATGCTGAAATGGATTGTCACAGAGTGACACACAACATCCCACCTGTATGATGAGATTTGTACTTATGAAGTCATACCATACGTGCACTGACACCTCTAAGGAACCATGAAGACCACCCCTTCTGAAACCTGCACTTCTCTCTCGTCATTAAACCCAGCCATAGACCGAGGCTTATACAATTCCCTTTGGTCTAGACAACAACACATTTGTGTTACGATGATAGTGTTACGGGTCCCAACTCTGATGGGTTACCGTAGCAAATGATTGTTTTGTTCTTTGCCTCACAGTTCCTGAGAAATGCAGGTAAGATTTAGGAGGAATGAAGATGGAACCGTTCTATTCTCTTCCCAATTCTCCTCTGGGTGGGGGAGGCAGAACCCCTCACCTTAGGAAACCTGGGCACAACACCACCTGGACCAATTGGTTCCGCTCTTCTTGATCCTATTAATAAAGTAAATATGATTCTATAAAACCCGTAAATTAATTACTTTGCATTTACAATACCTTTTATCCTGTCAATTCAGATATGTTTTGGAAAAATTAAATACAAGTTTTCCAAAATAAAACAGAAAGGCGATAATACTTTGAGTGTACCACAAGAGCACTATTGGCTTGAGCTCCAAGAACTGAATCACACCAGTTGACAGAATTCACCAAAGTGTAAAGCAAGTAGAGATTCTGAAACAAAGGTTTGAGATTAAATAGTATACTATGTGGGTTCATGATAATGATACTTTATCAATAATGCACTTCAAAAAGGGATCCGTATATACTGTAAATCTGAATAAATTGTCATATCCAGGTACACCCGTGAAACAGCTGTTTCTGTTTCTAGCTTTTGATCTCATGCCCTATGCAGCATTGTGGATTGTGTAAAGATTAGTTTCTTGTTGAGATCAAATCGAAACTACATAACAATGTAAATGGGGATGTAGAGCAAATATAGACTAGGTTGAAAAGTAACGTAAAGTAAAGTCAAATGTACGGATTTGAGGACATGGGGTTTATATGAAAAAAAAAACAACGTCATCACAACTGTACGTGTCCAATGCAAATCAATGTTTTAGCAGCAAGCACTATAAGAACCGTTCTGTTTTACATTACTCGATACCGACACAAGTTTATAGGGTGTGTGTAGGATATGCGTGATGAATTCATAGACTATAGGCCTACAGTAGGCTGTCTTTAAAATTCACAATGAGTAGCCTAAATAACCAAATGAGGATGATTCACGAATCTGCATGATGTCAATCAAAGGGGCTGCCTGACGTACTGGACTTGATACCAGTTCTAAAGACAGCCGTGGTTTTTATCCCAGTACAAAATACACAAGGCCATTCATTGACTATCATTGAGTTTGCGATGGGCAGAAAACGACACGGTGTCTTTAAAAGGTCACGTGACGCGCAAGAACTGACAACACGAAGGAGGAAGTGGGACGTTGTTGAAGTATTAAGTCAAATTAAAGATCACATAAAAGTAAACGAAAGCACCCAAGGAAAAATACACAGCTCCCAATCTTACTGAGATGGCGGGTGTTAAAGGTAAACGATGTATATCAACCCTTTATTGTGAGTAATTTCGCGAGAAATGACCAGGCTAACTTTCGTTTCTCTTGTGTGCAAACAAACAATGTTGCTGAATCATTTCGCTAAATCTCGTCATACGACACCTTCTGTACGCTGCATGTTAGGTTTGATTGCAAATCGCCTACATAATGTATGTGTTAATGTGTTATTTAGTCCTGTTTTGTAGACTATTTTAATAGCCTACTAATAATGCCGTCTTAGACTATTGTTTATTTCGCACAGGAAACCCGAATTAAGTCGTTGTTTGTTGTTGTTTGTGCCGATGCAAGACGTTGTTTGTATTGTGCTGTTTTATCCGCGTCTCCTGTCTCCTGTCCCAGCACTGGTCGGTCTGTCCTTTAGCGGTGCCATTGGCCTAACGTTTCTACTTTTGGGATGTGCGCTGGAACAATATGGGTATGTTAATCATGTTTTGCTATAGAGACCTACCTTGCATTAGACCTACCGGTATATGTTTTCTGACTTGTTTTGGAATATACAGGCTTGACTCTACTGTAGCTTGTATAATAATAATAATAATATGTATCTTCACTATTATTCTTGTTTTGCAGGGTGTACTGGCCTCTTTTTGTCCTAATCTTCTACATATTGAGCCCCATCCCAACCTTCATAGCCAGAAGACTCAGCGATGATATGGATTCTGCCAGCAACGCATGTAAGGAGCTGGCTTACTTCTTCACCAGTGGAATCGTGGTATCAGCTTTTGGGCTTCCCATTGTCCTCGCCCGCAAGGAAGCAGTGAGTTCCTCTCCTCTTTTTCAAGTAGACATTTGGAAATTGATTGGCCCTCATTTATGAAACATAGCTGTAGATAGAAAAAGCAATAAATAAATCTAAACAAAATAAATAAATAAATCTGGTTGTTTTCAGACCAGGCAGGCACTTAAGCATGCAAATGCTTCCATATATTAATTAAATAAAAAAATATAGATTATGGCAAACTATTATATTTTGTAAAGCCAGTCTATATCAGCGGAGGGAACTGTAGCATATATAACCATACTCCTGCATGACAGAGAAAGGTACTTTGGCCTGCAGGGTTCTTCATGTATAGAGCAGATTACCAGGCTGTTATTTGATCATCAAATGGTGACGTAATATAGCATGTGCCCAAAGACCCCTCTAGATGTGGTGGGTCATTACATTCAGGTTCATTTTTCTTAAAGGCTGAGCACCATAAAATCTGATTGATCTGAAATATCATATAAATTGACAAATAACTAAACTTCCCAACCTTCTATTTAAATAGGCTATGATAAATCGGCTATATAGGTCTACTATATTAGACTAGTATGCCTATATTATTAAGGCTTTAACCGGCCAGGACAAAGGTGATGCGTAGCTGTTTCGCATACCTCTTCCCTGAGCCGGTCAGAGAAGTGTCTCTTCTTGAACGTATTACAACTCTCCATGTCATAAACTCTAGGGGCGAGGCCTCTAAATCCATCATATTTAAGGGCGTGGTATTTAAATGACGCCTGTTTTCCACCGCCACATTTATCAACGTGCGAACATTCTTACGCTTGTTTGACGAGATATGATCGGTTTAATAAATCGCACGTGAGCGCTGTCGTAAGATGAATTCTGCGCTAGGATCTGCGCTGGTTTCAACGTTAGATTGATAAATGAGGGCCATTGTGTTTACCCTGTTTATGCGCAGGGTAAACCCAATCAATATTTCTCACTTGGGCCTAAATCTGCGTTATTGTGCTATATGTGTTAAATGAAAGGCACCCCCACACAACTCACGAATTGCCTTGTACAGCCAGGTCACGTTTACGGATGCGTAAACGCATAGCGTAGCCCTTCACCTGACGCTACCGCATACGCAACGCAATGTTGCTAGCACTACGCTGCGCTCCATAGGAAATTAATGGAATTACTGTGAAAAGGTAGGCAACTACGCATCCAGTGTGTAAAGGGCGTTGTGTATCCCAAGGACCCAACATCATAGCAGGTGTTTAAAGGGGAAGTGGATGAGGTTTATGTATCTCTTAGTTACTGCAGTAATACAAGTACGCACGCGCACACACACACACACATGGAAAAATACATAATTCCTCTACAGTTTTCTGTAACTGCAGTAGAAAATGAAGGGAATGCGACTGACTAAACAGACCAGTAGCTTACGGTGACCAGCGACGACCACCACAGACCTAGTTCTCTTGTAGTCTGTGCTGCCTTTAGTTAGATAGTTAGCTGCTTAAAGGTACGGTCAGTCAGTCTTGCTAACTTTGAGCTCAAATCAAAACAGTGTCGCTCCAGCGGTCCTCCGCAGCGGCGTCTCACACGTCGAAATGCATTGTGTGGCAAAGTGTATTGCAACGGCTTTGTTGATATGAGTGGTGTTTGCCACTTTGTTTATGTTCCTATTTACGGAGCCAGGGCTGTGCAGAAGTATCGTATTATTTTGTCAACACGCACAGAGAACTGTAAGCTAGCAAAATGCAAGGAGATATTTGGTTAATTTGACAAAAAGTGTATTAGCTTACATTTAGCTTGCAATAGCTGACATTACCTTTTAAATATGACAATTTTTAGCAGACATAGCCCTGCAAATGGCGACTTAATTTCAAGGTAACCCATTGCAGCGTGACCACCCCCCAACTCTCCCTGTCTCCCCCAGATCCAGTGGGGCGCTTGCGGTCTGGTGATGGCAGGTAACTCGGTCATTTTCCTCACCATCCTCGGTTTCTTCCTCGTGTTCGGAGGAGGGGATGACTTCAGCTGGGAGCAGTGGTAGAGCGTCCGTGCACCAGCGTCACCTGAGCGGACGGACGGCTGGCTGGTGGTTTGACGGACGGACGGACATGCGGCTAGATTAACTGAATCCCATATGACGCAATGGCTCTTGTATTCAGTCGATGCTAACTGCGCGTGTGTGTATATATAGAGCCTATATTACTGAAAGTAAAGGGTTTATTACCATAATGCTTGCGTTGTAAGGGGGTTGGGCTATTCTAGCGCTATGACCTGTGATTCAGTGGCTTGTGCTGGGACCAGAAAGGTGGGTTTGTTGTCATACATATCCTGGGGAATTTATACCCTGCCTCTCCTATAATTCTGCTCTCTGCCACCACCAACAACTTTATTCTCTCTGTCTTCTATTCCCATTGCAAGAATCTACCATGGCATGATGCTTGTTGTAGCTATCTAGTTAAGCAGTATGCCTCAGTAACCCAGTATCACAAAAAGGGACCTTGTAGGAAATATCTGTTTTCTAATGTGCATTGCAATGTGTTTCATTGACTGCACACTATTTATCTTTCAAAGGGGAATAGCCACCTTATATTCAAAATGCAACAGTGGGCTTTTGTAAAGGAACAAAATGTATCGATTGTAATAATTAACTGTAGCAGAATATTTTCTCTGATTAATTTTCTGTGCCTGTAGGACAGGCATTGTGTTGTGTATCAAGTAGTGATTTCTAATCAAATAATTAATTTATATGTAAGACCGGACATCCGTACGCAGTTTACTTCCAAATTCAAAAATACGGTTATTAGCTTTTGGTAAGCACTACTAGCATGTTTTATGCAGCTGTGCTATTTTGCCAAATGGTGAGAGGGTCTCCTAATCAGCTAATGATGTTGATTCTTTGTTTGTAGTGCTTATTGGTTTTTGTGCCATTTTGCTTCAATCATTTTCAAGCCTTATTTTAGGTCCTGATATGTTTACACTTTCACCAAAGATTGTTTTAGACTGTACAGAAAGGTGATACCACTTTAACCTGTGGTTTCTGATTTGGGAAAATGGCAACTGCTGATCACTGAACATTCGAGACCCCTATTATCTTTCTATTTTAATACTTATGCTTACCACAAAAAGATTCAGTTTCCCGTCTTCTCATCCTGCCGATGACAAAGAATTTCTTCAAAATATCTTTTTTTGTACATTTTATATATATAGTGTACTGTATACACACATACATAGTTATATACTGTGTTTTTAGTCTGTTTTGTTTCAGTGACCTGTTTTTCCTTTTTCTATACGCAGACATTCACAAGTGCCTATCAGACAACGTATATATTTTTCAATACCAAAAGTAAAAGCATTTTGGGAAAAAAAAAAAAAGATAAAACATTTATTTGGTAAATATTACTTCGGCCTTTTTATTTTCTTGTAATCAGTTGCACAAATATTTAAAATATTAGTTATTACAGAATGTGTGTTCATTTTGAATAAGTAATTGCTGATTCCCGTATAGTCCCATTTTCTCATGTAATCTTTTTGTATAGCATCCAGACCTACCACACTTCCAAAACACTACAGCTAAAACATGGCCTCCCCACTCTAAAACTGACTATGCCATCTGCTAACATTGAATAAAATGATGTATAATGATTGCACACGTGCTTGTCTTACTGTTTTCTGATGTTTGATACTCCATGTAGAAAGTTATGATGTGAATAGCAAGTCTTGCTGAGAAAACGTAGTTTTTAAATTTCCTGTCAATTCCTGTGTACAACTGGAAGATGATGCCTTCCTACAGACACATTTACAGTATTTATACAGTAGAGTATAGCAGCAATGGTGACCATGGAAAACTAGCGACCATGGAAAACCTATAGTCCTCCCTCGAGATAAGGAGCATAATAACTGTTGCATTAGGCTAGACCGAGAGATGGCCAGTACTTGAGCTTGACTGACAGAAATTCAGGTATAGCGTTAATAATGTATGTCTACATCCTGCATTATTAATAATATGCTAAACAAGAATGTAGCCTATTATCACCAAAAAATATCCCCCTCTATGCTTTTATCTCTGTTTTGTATCGCTCTGACACCTGTGCAGAATACAGATGGGCAAATACAGTATCTTTGTGAGAATGCTGCATTAAAAAGCCAACATTATGTATTCAGGCAGGGATTAATGGAAGTGGGAGAAATCAGCCACAAAATTGCCCACAGCTTTAGCAGTTGTTTACTTTCAGTTGCTGTTCACTTGAGTGAGGAATGCGCACGGTTGTCAGAGGACTTAAAATCATTACTGCCTCTTGATTCTGTTGATTTTGAAGGGAAGACATTTAGTGAAGGCGTCAAAGCTGATATGCAGAGTTTAGGGGTTATAATTTGTACCAAACAAAAAACAGTTCAACAAGTTTTGTTCATCTTTTCATCTGCAACTGTGCAAGGTTGACATGGAATAAGATTATTAAACTATGGTGGTTTGAGGGATATATACATTAAATATCAAAGGCTGCATTGATGCAGGCCTGATGCTATATAAAAAGGATAGCAATTACTTTGCCGCGCTTTTCCAGAAAATTAATGACTGTTTTCAATGGGATTTTTCAGGCAGCTTGAATTTCTGAGTTTGATATGTATCAGGTTATAAAGTGCTCCTTCCCTAATACAATGCAGTCCAATGTAAATGTGATGCCAGCTCATTCTCACATATTATCAAATAACCAATATGCCAAATATACACAACACATCCCATGGTCTATTATTACCACACTCATGTACACAAATATCACGCATTACATAAATACCAAACATCGAACATAACTGGGAAATATACAATAAGTTAATTAAAGCAAAAGTGTACTCTGTGTCCTTCACAACAGCTCAGAAATAAAATAAGCTGTTCTTAAAGGTATAGTAAGCGATTATAAGATATTACTTATTATTATTTTTGTGAAATTCACCAAATATCTCCTCCACTAGCTTAGCATTCTCTGCACATGCTGAAAAAACTGTCCGGTACTTCGACACAGTCCTGGCTTCGTAAATAGGAAAGTCCAATTGTTTTCAATGTGTGGGGCGCAGCTTTTGAGGGAGCACCATGGCAATGAAGGGAGAGGTGTTTTTGTTATGATTTGAGTTTGAATTTAGGGAGCGTTCTCTAGAATGTCCTTTAACATGCCAAGAACACCATTGCACCGCTGTCTGAAACTGAGCCGTGGTCAAACACGAGTCGCATTACTGGCGCTTACTGTGTACCTCAAGACACTGTCCACAACTGTCCACAGAAAGTTGGGTGGAGTGGAGGAGGGGTAGTGGCCGGTGTTAGTGTAACGGTGGCCAGTCGGTAGCGCTGTGCTGTTAAACTACATCAATCTCACACTCCGACATTTACAGAATGCTCTGGAGAATCTGGTGAAAGCCCATTTGGTTTTAGCGTTTCTTGTAGAGGGTCCGCTCTCTGCACGGGAGAAGGTCCCGGGTGGGACAATCGTGTCAGTCAGCCAATCGTGTGTGGGAGGAGCTCAGAGGGAGGATTGCAGGGTTGGGAAGTAACTGATTACATGTAATCAGTTAAAAAAAAACAGTAACTGTAATCCATTACAGTTGCCAGCTAATACAGTGGAATAATATTACAGTTTTTTTTATTCATTAGATTATTAGTTATAGGACTACTTTCAAATTTTAAAGGGAAGTATGCAAAAGAAAAATGCATAAAACAATCAGTTGTTTTCTTATTACTTTTCATTAACGCCAATCAATAATTGAAATAAATTGTATTTTAATCTGATCTCCTGAGCAACATAAACGGTCACAAAAATAGAAAGATTTGACATTCCAACGCAGTTAATTGCTTTGGACGGCATTTCAAAGAGCAATGTTAAATCGTGAAGTAATCTAAAAGTAATGGAAAGTAATCATATTATGGTACAAAATGTAGGTAATCCAAAAATGACGTTACTGATTATAATTTTAGTCTGGTAAACTATAGTAGCTGTAACAAATTACATTTATAAAGTAACCTACATCCCTGAGGATTGCTATATAAGGCCGTGATTGATCACCGCTGGCTGTGGTCCAAGATGAGTCTCCAACACCCGGCGGCGGGCGCTCCAAGGTTCCTACTGTATTAATCACACGCGCCATTGGTCGGCTGGCAAGGGGGACATCCTCGGAGGTCGAGAGTGCAGAAAAATCGACGAGACAATACTTTATTTATGGTCTACAGTATATGGGCTGCCCCACGTGTGATAGTGTGGTAATGTAGAGTTTATGTATGGAGGGAGAGAGAGAACGAGAGAGCGAGGGATGAAAGTGAAAGCTAGTTGAAGCAGCAGAATAGAGCCCAGGGACATTCATCTCTGTGCCAGGACAGCCGTTGCCTGGCAACAGCCAAGACATCAAAATGGCTTTAACTTTTTACTGATTCTTTAGCCTTGAACAACATTGAACTAGACAGAATATGTTAGATTACAGCACAGATAATGCAATATGGTAATAGCAGCAGTATCAGCCTAGAGGCTTTTGTAGTATAGTCTAAATTAACGTCCACTGTTACTGTTGAAATTTGAACCAGAAATAAGATAACAGTTAAGATAACAATATTCCTATTTGTGTCAAAACGGGCATTTTTGGAAATGTTACATATTAAGATAACTTTCAACGTCAAGTTGTCATTTGATTGCATTTGATGTTAACACATATACAAGTTGATGAAATGATGCACCATTTCCTTTATCGAGGAGTCAGAATCAAAGTCTGCCAGAACATGCAAGAATTTCAGAATCTTGTTTGGACAAGCACTTTACAACATTAGCCTGCTTTCAACAAAACTCTAAAAAATATGTATTGTAGGCTAGTGTGGACTTGTTGCACCCTGAAATAATAACAGAAGCAATATTGTTGCCTAAAAAAAACATATATTACACATTTAAACAATTGCCGACAAACAATATCACAGCTAAATCAATATCAATTGCTTAAATCATGCTTTTTTGTCTGTGAGGTCACAAGTTCATGCCCTGTTTTTGTCTGCTTAAACAGAATTTGTGTGATTTTCATTCTTCCACTGGGGAAAGGAACTCCTGATGTGCCTGATCGGTGCTTTGGAAAACACCACAATCATAATTAAAAGGCTTTTTTGTGCCCAATTGTGGTTTGGCAGGATGCAGTAAAATCCTTAGAAGATGTTTATTTTTCTGCAGGAAATGTATACTTTGTCCTGTTCATGAGATGTCACCTTTTCAATGGCCGGGATTTGATTCTTTAATTGTTACTCTGATGCAATTGCAACATTTAATAGGCTACAACTATGTTTTAGTAGTTATAATGTACTATAATGTAATATGCTGCAGACAGTGACTCAGAGGCCAAGATTTGGCTACCTTTTAATGTTCACTTGTATTTATTTGTTAAGGTAATATGACGTTTTGTCATGTGTATGAATCATGAAACAGTATTTTTTTTTGAATGGTGAAATTGTACCACTGACCACAACCGCATCTCCATTGTCTTGTTCATAAGACAAGTACACGCTTGTTTACCACCTCGTTAGTCTACATGGCAAGGAGGACAACACATGGCAGGACGCGGCGTCGTGAGGGAATGTCAGTTAAAGCTACAGCTGCTGTATTTATTTACGGTAGCATGACACTGAGAGAGAGAGAGAGAGAGAGAGAGAGAGAGAGAGAGAGAGAGAGAGAGAGAGAGAGAGAGAGAGAGAGAG
>JAODUE010034652.1:0-20700 GCA_027564755.1 Amblyopsis hoosieri
GTTTAAATTTTTTTTTTGAATTACGAAATTTTTTTAGCCTAGATTAACGAAATGCAAAGTCAATCGCGAGCAAATTAAATCTAATTCAAATTCAATCGTGAGCTATGCTTAACCCCCCCCCCCCCCCCCCCCCCACGATGTGGGTGGAACTTAAATGTGCTGTCTCTATATGCGTACATAGATGCCCATTTTCAGCAACCATCACTACTGTTCCAGTGGCACGCTTTGTTAGTAATAGTTGTCCTTCTTTAAGGTCACTTCTTCTAAGTGTATGTATACCTCTGTCAGTGTACCACTTGGGGTTTCCAATAAACTCCTTCACATCATCCACAAGCTTCTCAGTCACACCCGCCTCTAGGACCACTGAGGTGAGGGGTCTGCGTCTCCTTGGAAACCCAAAGGGCCTCCACTCAGCTCCCATCGCCGTGTACATCACTGTCCGCCCCTCCTCCTGCTTCAGTGCCAGCTCTTTAGCTGGAAATAACAACAGAACACATGCATGTGCTATCATGTCATCAGCTCACACTGTTAGAGTAGGACGTTAGTGCTGTCAAAAACCAAGTGCAGACAGACCATAGACTGCAAATACATGTCCATAATGTTTTTGGATGCACGGGTTTTAGATATAGATTTGATTGTCCTCTACTGACCCCTGGTGGCCTGAATCAAATTGCATCTTTAGCGACTTCTGTATTGGATTTAAGGTGGAATGGTTCCTGTTTTTTATACAGATGTAACTGGTAAGATTATGCTAGTGGGTTACGTTAGTATAGGCTGTGGTTGGTATAGATCTGTATTACATGTAGGACATTGCTTTTCAGTTAAGGTTATTTATACTGATAGTAATGAAGGTGTTTATAGCAGACTAGTTATAGCTGGTTCGATAATTGTCCTGCTGCAAAAGCCGTGAGACCCTACGCCCAAGTTGATATGCATCAGGCCAACAGTGTTTCAGATGTGTTTCAAAAAGTGATCATTCATGTTTAGTACCTTCCTGTAGGATGTTGAAGAAGATCTGTCTGTCTCGGCCCAAAGCAGTGAACGTGACAGATTCCCACGGAGTTCCCGTGTTCAGATCCAACATCTGTTTCTCCCTGGTCCTCTCAACTCTGATCCACTTCCTCCCATACCTGCAGACAACACAGGTTCAAGCCTGACACAGGTATGACTTAATATACAATTAGCAGCTCACTGCAGTGTCCGATATATTGTATAGTAGCATGGTTGTCATAAGGTGCAGTGTGAATAAAATAATGTGTTATGGCATAACGTTATGAGACGGTGTCATACTGTATGTCTTCATGTGTGAAACTCATATTTTACAACATATTTTAAGATAAAGAAAGACTATCACCATATGATGTGGTTCCCAGGGCTAGGATGGAAGTCAAACTGTGTGTGGATGCGTCCACTTTCATGTGCAATATAGGACGTCTCCACACTGAGGTGCTGTGTGTGCCGGGCATGTTTAGTGATCCAGCTTAGCAGCCAATGGTAGCTTTTATCCTTGCTGGGGACCTCCAGTGTGATCATGTAATTTCTACGGAAGAAGATCATCCCAAACTGGGCTCCTGTCCTGGCTGCGGCCAATGCCGCCCCCACTCCGACCAGCCCAAATCCAGCCCCAAAATAAGGGTTGTCTTTCAAGCCCTCCAGAAGATCTGACAGTGTCATGGCACCTTGAGATGTAGACCACTCCAAAAGATCTATGGAGTCCTCATGTTTCTGTGTAGTATCCCTAAATGAAAAGGCAGTACCTGTGATTGTATAATAAATAGTGTTAGATGTCAGGGTATCAACTATTGTTACTTAGAATCACACCAATACCAAAAACAAAACAAGCAATCTACCTCACATAGATTGTGAGTGTACGTTAGTGTAAATTACAACCAAATAATCCTTTGGTTTATTTCATGCTTTTCAATATTTCCACTCTGACTTACCATCACATCGTTGCGCTCATATACATATACGTCATTCCTATATTTATGGGATACTAATGGTTATGTCCAATTCATTTATTATGAATTAATAAATCTCATGCCTGCCTGCAGCGACCTCTGCTGCACTTCCTGTATTGTCCGGCTGTTTCGCGTTCCGACCGTTCGCCTAGTCACTTGACATTTGTTCCTACATGCATATGTTTTTTATATAGTTCGATTGGTATACTCTGTCTCCTTAGCTTGTTGTTCATGTATCTAGCATGGCTAAAATATCGCTAAATATAAGTATGTGTGGACCATAATGTCATAATTGACCGTCAATCAAATAAACTAAGGCGCGTCAAAACTACAACAAGCTACCGTACTGTACCGTACTCGTACCAGTTACAACAGATGACCAGCAAAGAACATTATAAAAAGTGAGTGATATTTACCAAACCGTTTTGGGAAGTAAATATCGAGTCAGATGTGAATTTGTGACCTGAGAGTGAAATCCAGAAAAATACTACTTATGTGTTTTTCAGATGAGAAGCTTTGAGGAAGCTTATGCAATAAATACAGTAGTACCATACTAGTACGGTACGGTACGGTAATAGGTCGTTAGGGCAAATTGTGATGTTTACTGTAGACTTAGACTGTTATCGTAATAACACTATAACCAAATAAGACACAGACATGTGAAAATGACCTAGCCATATTGAATCAGTGTTATAGCAAAACGTATGCGTTGTGTGTGTGATTTACCTTAATAGACGAAATGGAGACAGTGGAACTTAACCTTTGCGGAAAATGTGGACAGAGCTTTTCAGAAAGCAACACGTTTATTTCTCATTGTTGTTCAACAAACCTGACAGCATCCTCAAGAATCACACAAGTAAATGGTGAGAACATCCTGAAAATAGATGCACTCAAGAACCCCAACTCTTTTTCCACTCTGTAACGTTGTCATTGAGCTACAGAGCAGACAATAAACACTTTCCATATCATCTTATCTTAGATAAAGAGATGGCGCCTACAGCAGTATGTCCTGCAGAGGACAGTCACCCTCAGACCTCAGAGAGACCAAAAAGAAAACGAATACCAAACCCAGCATATGCCTCGCCTTTGCATGTGGAGCCCAGGAAGCGAGGTCACACTGCTAAAAGAGACAAAAAGGAGGGAGAAATGGACAAGCCAGCAGGAGTCCCAAACACAACAGATGCACCTCCTTCTAAAGGTACACACAACCCATAGTTCTACGCACACAACTCTCTTCTCCATCTTATGTGTGGTCAAGTTAATACATTGTCATTGCACTTAAAAACTAAATTACAAATTAAATATATATGTTTTTCATGTATTTTTTGGGTAACAGAATGGAGAAAAATATACAATTGTGTTGGATGAAAGAATGCTGCCTTAACATGGTGTTTATTACCTGGCCACTGGGATGCAGAACAGTGCACAGACTGCATTTGTAAGTGCACCGTTCTAAACGGTTAAACCAATGTGTTCCAGATTACCTAGCGGAGGGCTCCGAGCACATCTACCGCACTCACACGTGCCCCGCGTGTCGCCGCTGCTTCAAGACGCGCTCTCACCTCCGGGAGCACCTGCTTCTGCACTTCCCCGACCCGAGGCTCCAGTGCCCCTCCTGCCAGCGGCACTTCACCAGCAAGAGCAAGCTGCGCGTACACCGGCTCCGCGAGGCCGGCGACAAGCTCCACCGCTGCCCCCTGTGCGACTATGCCGCCGTGGAACGTGCCGCCGTCCGCCGCCACCTGGCAGGTGTCCACGGTGACAGGGCAGGTGGGTCTTACCCGTGCCCCACCTGCGGGCAGAACTTCGGCCAGAGCCGATCCCTCAAATCCCACATGAAGACGCACAACGTCCTCCCGGGCCAGGAGACTCCGGCGGCCTGCTTCCAAGATGGCTGCCCCTTCCGGGGTTGTACGCGGAAGGAGCTGCTCGGACACGTGGCCACAGAGCATGGGGTGGAGGCGGTGGGGTGTCGCCACCATGCCTGTACCGCGGTGTTCCCCACCGAGGAGAACATGGAGAGGCATTACCGCACACACCTGGCCTACCACTGCCCACAGTGTGACTTCTCCTGCTCCAACAAGACGCTGCTGCTCCGGCACCAGCGACGGGGCCACGCCGGCACACAGGAGCTGCGCTGCCGTTTCTGCGCCTTTGCCACCTTCAACCCCGTGGAGTTTGAGCAACACCTGGGGCATCTGCACGCCAGCGAGAAGACCCACTGCTGTCCCCAGTGTGCCTACGTCACCTCGCACAAGCGCGCCTTGACGCGCCACATGCTAATGCACAGCGGTCAGGGCAACTCTCTTTATTCATATTCATATTCATTTGACGCACCGTCTAGTACAAGTGGGCAATATGACGGTATGAAATCATCACTGAAAAATATAATCTCAAAGCATTCTATATAGTATATGAACACTACACATTTATCTCCTGAAAACAGATTAGGGTTTATACTGCCATCTAGTGGCAGTGTAAATCCCAGGGGTGGGGAAATGAAGACATTTACACTTTCATTTAGGATAATAGATATTCAGTATATGGCATATCATCATCATGTAACCTATATCCTTTTAAAGAATATAGGTTACATACTTTACATAATTGCTTAGAGCACCTTTTTTTAAATGTCCTTAAAATTTAAAAGAAAATGTTTAGGTTTGGCCCATATTGCCCAACTTTGTTTTAATGCCATCATTTGTTTTAATGCCATAATGTAAAAAAAATAGTGTATTTTGGGACTCACGCTACTTTTTCATGTACTGTGTTTAAACTTTTGTTATTTTCTCCTTGAAAGGCGAGAAACCTCACAAGTGCAGCTTGTGTGACTTCAGATGCCGGGATGAGTCCTACCTTTCGAAACACATGCTCACTCACTCGGATGACAAAAGCTTAATGTGCTCTGAATGTGGATACATCACTAAATGGAAGCATTACCTTAATGTGCATATGCGGAAACACACTGGGGACCTTAGGTAGGTGTCAATTTGGTCATTTATTATGTATTATGCCAATTTAGTAAACATACACATATCCCAGTAGTTGTGTTAAAGATAACTCCTGTACAAACTATACATTTTCTGACACATATTAAATTTAATTTCACTAACTAATTGGGCTGTGCCATATTCGGATGTCATTTCACATCTAGGACAAATGAAAACCGGTGACATGTGCGACAAGCTGTTAGAGGGTCTTCTGACATGTCAGACGACCAAGTAGCTTTTCCATTGTGAACTTTCTAACTAAGCGTTCGTCTCTTTAAGGTATCGTTGTGACCAGTGCTCTTACTGTTGTCACCGCATGGACCAGCTTAACAGCCACAAGCTGAGACATCAGTCCAAATCACTCATCTGTGAAATCTGTGCTTATGCCTGCAAACGCAAATACGAGCTTCGCAAACACATGCTGGCCAAGCACTGTGGAGAAGGGAAACAGCAAGGTGTCCACCAGTGTAAATACTGCACATACACTACCAGCTACCGCCAAGCACTTAAAAACCACGAGAACTGCAAACACACCAAGCTGAAGGAGTTCCGTTGCGCCCTATGCACCTATTCCTCTTTCAGTACTATCAGCCTCTTTCTGCATAAGAGAAAGGTTCATGGATACATTCCTGGGGACAAGGTGTGGTTGGAGAACTATGCTGCAAAGGAGAAGGAGAAGAATGCCAATGAGTCAATGCACAATTTCTACGAGAAGGACACTGCTGCTCATGAGCAGTCGGGACCATCCATCAATGAAGCTCCACCATCTGATAACCAGAGAGAACAGACCGGTCTTTCTGGGCCAGAGAATCAACAAAAAGACCAGGGAACTGTGTCTGGATCACAGTCGTCACACTTTAATGCAAACAGTGGTCTTTCTCCTGCAGGTGCTCTGTCCAGGAACTGTACTGAGGAGGAGTATTGCACTCTTGTTTTGACCACATTGTCAACAGCTGAATATGAGTCAATGCCTCTGCAAGGTAAGATAAAGGACAGCAGTATAGGACAGTACAAGACAAACACCGCAGGTTGCAAAGGGCCTGGCTCAGCACAAGAACGTACAGCCATTGTGACATCTGTAAGTGCAGCAGAAGAAGCTAGTGTGGATTTAGAGGATAATGACAGTGACCAAAATGAATTCAATGAAAAGGATGGTCCCGTGAATAAGACAGTCTGCGTAAATCAACCTAATGTAGACGATACTCTAATATCTGAGATGGAAGAAGTAGGAGAAAACGCCACTTCCTCAAATCCATATGGCAATTTTGATTCTCAAATCCGGATGAAAGCAATGAAAAAGCATGACAGAGACCAAGCAGATGCCATGGTTTTGGAAGGCCGGGTGAAAATGTTTGTCACGCAGAGCGAAAATGTTTACCGCTGCAGCAAATGCTCTTATGTAACGCGCAAAGAGACCGCCCTGAAGTACCACTGTCAATCAGTATGCCGCGGAAGACTGAAGGGGCACCAGTGCAAAATGTGTGGGGCCCAGTTCAAACAAAGGAGGAGCTTTGAAGCGCACCTATTGGGAAGGTGCACAGCTCAGCAGCGAAAGACCAGAAAGTGTAAAATCCTGACAATGGCATCTAGTGTTGCAGAAGTTGACCCAGTTCAAAGTCAGGATAGATCCAGACAGCTTGATAGTGTGTCGCACTTGGATCAGATGCAGCCTTCGTCTTTAGAAGAGATGATTAGCAAGGATTCAGAAGGCCAAGATTCTCTTCAACAATCGGCAGAGCTAATATGTCCACCTCCGTTAGCAAACTGTAACCGGCACGTTAAAGAAGCCGTTGTCAGCGAATCCTTTGAATCAGCCAAACAAAGGAAAATGTTGCAGGTAAAAAAGTACAAGAATATGAAAGCACAACAAACACTTGAGAAAGACACAAGTCATTCATTGCAGAATACTACACTTTACTGTGAAACAAATGGCAAATACCAATGCAATCTCTGTAGTTTTTCATCAGCTAAGCTTGTAACCATTGAACGCCACTGCTCGGCTTGCAGAAAACCATCTAGCAAACAGAGCGAATACCTTTTGGAACGTGATGCTGATGTTGACGGTAACGAAGCAGGGCAAAGTGGAGTTTGCTTGGTGCAGGAAGACGGTAGGCGTCCGGTGAAAGTAACTACGAAAGGTCAAACCTTCTCCTGTCCCGGTTGTCCATTCAGGTGCAGCCAGAAAAGGACAATGGACAGCCACTCAAAGCAAGGCTGCCTCAAACCAGATGAAAGCCAGTGCCACCTTTGTTCATTTGTTGCCAAATCTCAGAACTCACTGACCAGTCACGTTTCATCAGTTCACAAGAATAACCAATCTAAGGGCAAACTCAACCCTAAACACGAATCCAAACGTTTGCAGTGTGAACACTGTGCCTTCACCTGCAAGCAAGAGCGATGCATGGTGCAACACACAGCAGTCAAGCACAAGGGCGCGAGGCCCCACCGCTGTCAGTACTGTCCGTTCAGCACCACGCGGCGCTACCGCCTGGAAGAGCACGAGTCTCTGCACACCGGCGTCGGCCGCCACAGCTGCCGAGAATGCGGCAAGACGTTCGGCGCGATGACCAAGCTGCGGCAGCACAAGAAGCGCGTCCACGACAGGCAGCCCACTCACTTCTGCTCCCGCTGTGACTTCAGCAGCTACACGCGCGACGACGTCAGACGCCACGGCCAGCGATGCCACGCCGGGCACTCGCAGCGGGCGTGCATTCACTGCGAGGCCACCTTCAGTTCAGACGCGGCGCTAAGGAACCACTGCAAGCGTGTCCACCAGCTCCAAGAGAATTTCTCATGCCCACATTGTGACCACACCTGTGGCAGCGAGGCCGGACTGAAGACCCACGTCCACAGCATGCACCGCCCACACAGGTGTGCCAGCTGTCAGGAGGTGTTCCACACAAAGGAACTATTGGCGAAGCACCAGAGAACCCATTTGGCTCATCGGTGCCAGCTTTGCCCCTTTGCTAGCAAGGCGCGTCAGGTATTAGCGCAACACCTGCTGGACGAACACGAGGAGGGCCCCCCGGTGGACAAGCCGCTGAGGTGCAGCAACTGTGAGTTTGCCTGTAGGAATCAGCTGGTGTTGGAGCAGCACCTGCGTTCACATGGACGGATGCGCCTCTACAAGTGCACCGACTGCAAGTATTCGACCCGGAACAAGCAGAAGATCACGTGGCACATGCGCATCCACACCGGGGAGAAACCCTACACCTGTGATCTGTGCAGCTATGCATGTGCAGACCCCTCCAGGCTAAAGGTCAGAGATACTGAAATGGCTCCTTAACATTACCACATAGTTACAGATGCGTACTAAAACGTGCCTTCAAACATGTTTTTGGTGCAATTATATTAGTTGTGCTTAGGTCTGGGAAATCAAGGATATGAAATCGTAAATTAAATTATGCCCGGATATATTATTTTGTAGAATTCAAGAAATTGTAGCAACAAATTAATTTCATACGAATGCATAACAAAACAAATCCTATTATAAATAATAATAATGATACATTTTATTTATGGAGTGACTAGATGACTTATGTGTTTTTCTGTTCTGGCTGTTTATACGTTTACTGTAGTTCCACATGAGAGTCCATGAGGAGCAGAAAAAGTATCTGTGTCCAGTGTGTGGATACAAATGCAAATGGTCGACCCAGCTCAAATACCACATGACTAAACACACAGGTAGCAACAATACACATTTAGATTTTGATTATAATGCTCAAGGTATTGTATGGATGGTTAGTATTTTATTACAGCATATATGGTTAGTATTTCTACTGGATAATAATTATTATTATTATTATCTTATATCTCTATTATCTTATTTATACTACAGCAGATACAGAAGATTAGTTTTTGTACTAGATGTCAGATACAGTAAGGGGTACATCATTAGTGTTTTTATGACACCAGATATATTCTTCTACAGGAGGTCAGGTATACTACATGGTTAGTGTTTTATCTCCAGCAGGTACATGTTAGTACTACAGGAGGTCAGGTATACTACATGGTTAGTGTTTTATCTCCAGCAGGTACATGATAGTACTACTGGAGGTCAGGTCACTACATGGTTAGTGTTTTATATACAGCAGGTACATGTTAGTACTACTGCTGGAGATGCATGGTCGGTCATTTCTCTCCAATGCGTCAACAGGTGAGAAACCTTACGTCTGTGAGGACTGCAGTTACCGCAGCAACCGTGCCGACGCCCTGCGCGCCCACCGGCTCACGCAGCACAGCGAGGCGCGCTCCTACGTCTGCGAGAAGTGTGGCAAAGCCTTCAAGACCCACTTCATCCTGAAGAGCCACCAGCGTCGCCATAGCGACGACCGGCCGTACGCATGCGGCCTGTGCGACAAGGCCTTCCGCTGGCCGGCCGGCCTGCGACACCACTTCCTGTCTCACACCAAGCAGCAGCCCTTCTGCTGCAAGCACTGCTCCTACAGGTGAAAGGTCGAGCCACATACCCACTCGCACACCTTTTGATTGACGTGTCTCTCCATTTGGTTAAACGGGGCAGTATGTCCTCCACATGTGTCAGTGCATCCCATAATGGCATATTCTTTCTTGCCTGGAAAATAGGGAGGAATTGGTTATAAATTATACAATGTGTATGTATATGTATATATGTATATGTATATATATATATATATATATATATATATATATATATGTATATTATTTTCTATAGAGCCCATGATTGAACAGACACTGCTTGTGAACAAATGCAATATTATTAGGTGTGCTTGATTCTACTTGATACTTCTCATTTAGATTAATTGTGTGGATGACATTTTTGATTGATTAAATTCCCGTTTAATACATTCAAGCTGTATGGCCAATATTCTTTTCATTTACTTTACGTTTTTCTGTCCACGCTGTTATGTAGCAATATAGTCTGAGCATTGTGTGGCGGCAGATACAATATCTGTCCTTGACGGGCGGTAAATAATGACCTGTCTAAAGTTGTTTCTCTATATAGACTTGAATTACATCTCTCCTCCCTTCCCACCCTCTCTCGACATCCTCCCATCTCCATGTTTACCCTCACACACAAAGCAAGTAATACACATTTGAACCAAAATGCAAGTGGAAAACAATGAAGTTTAAAGCAAATTTAAAGCAAACAAAAAATCTTTATTGCATAAAGCATAAATCACCATACTGTAGACGCTCCTGAGAGGGATAAGAATATAAAGAACTGCCACCACCAACAGACCAATTCATTAATTAACACGGTAGAAAAAATACACATTACAAACTGTATTTGCTGGTAAAGTTTGAACATGTGATGAATGAGGTCTGGTAAGGTCTGCTAATTCGATTAATGTGTTTTTTATGCCTCATTTAATACCTCTAAATGAGGCATACATTAGTTATTATCTAGTGATGTTAGACATAGGCACTCGAGTTGTCCAGTTTTAAATTGGTTTAGAGTGCCACCTAATGGCGACATACTGCACTACATACATACATTATGTATCTTGGTCAACTTTACAGACAGATAAAAATAAATTAACTATTTTATTATATTTGTTTTGGCATGTATATTCAGATATTGTTCAATGTTTTCTTATTACTTTGAGTTAATTGAGGATAATTATCTTTGTCTATCAGATGAATGATGTACTACTGTACACATACCCTCAGCAGGATGGGAAATACAGATTGAAGAACACACTCTCACTAACCAGAATGAAGGTCAGACATCCTCTACCCTAACATACATGTTTCTTTACAGGAGCATACTTTTTCTTTAGCATGCATAACAGTAATAGGTGAACATATGTAATTCACATGATCTTGTGAATGTTTTTTTGTTTTTTTGAGTCAGTTAAGTTAATATCCTAAATAGTGTGTTACTAAGTATGGCATACTAACATATGATTTCCATACAGCATGCTTTTGGCTGTATTTATTTATTTACTTACTTACAAATGTCTCACTCTTGATGTTTGCATCTGATAAAACATTCCAGATCACTAAACCCAACATAGACAATGCACAGAATGCTCTAAAGATTGAAGGAACAGACATTTCCATCATTCTGTTAGCAAGGTAAGTGTAAATGTTCAGAATAACTGTACATCTAATATTGTGTGTGTCATCAAAATTATATATGAATAAATAAATTATGACTCTTTAGATAAGTAAAGTGATTATAGAATGAAATCTCAGAAATTCAGAAATTCAGAAATTCCATTTTAACCATGTATCTTAACCTAGAAAAACACCTCGTCATAATATAATTTGTACATGTGATATATCTTTTCTATAGGATTTTAGAAAGACTAAAAAGCATGTTGAGGTTGTGACCTGTTTACCTAATGTGCAGCTCCTGTAGTGAGAGAGATGACTGGTTCTACACCCTGACTCGTGCTGTGACAGAACATGAAAGAGGCACCGGAGCATTCACTGCTTCTGGAGAGGTAAGGATGACTACACCTAGATGTGATAGTTGTGCCATAAACAGCATATGTCTTAGTTCTGCTCTGAGTCAGATTGGCACTGGAAAATGGCCTGGGACTTTGAAACTGACTGGCCTGGGAACCATCTAGCCCTTGTTGACAAATACACCATTCACTATAAAAATGAGTAGTGCTTTTTTGCTGAGATAGCCTTTCTCTTGGACTTGTATTTGTTTAAATATTTTAAATATGAATTTAGGCCATAATCAGTAGCCATAATCAGTAGCCTAGTTATCTGTCCCATCTGCAAGAACCTGGGGAGAATCTATCAGACCTTTATGGGAATTTGACATACATGTACATACCTAGCCATCTAACCATTTCATTGTATAACAATTAACATTAATGTTTATATGTCTATATTTGCATTGATGTAGCCTATGTTTCATTTGAACATGGGGGGGGGGTCTACATTAAGTGGGGGTCTGAGGGTCTACCTATGGTGTAAAGGAAAATAGCTTAACTTAACTCTGGAAGAGGTGACGATTCATAATATAATGCAAGGGTCTCGGCCATTCTGTATTGCTTTCAAAATCTCCTGGGAAAAAAAATTCAGGAACCAGGTGACACAAAATTGTGTGAGTGCTTGTCTTTTCAAAAATTTGCAGCACATATCTTTTCACTTGAAAGGAAGCACAAGCTCATACACCTCGGTTGGAGACTGTGTTGAAAACTTTGCTGTTTTCAGCAGAAACGGATCAATCCAAGATGGGAGGGGCCGCTCGTATCTCCCCTCAATATAGAAAGTATTAGTTTGGCCCACTCTAACAGAAACACAGAGACAGTTGCGCTGCAACCTGTGCCTGGTCGCCGAATGTAAAGTTAGACATTAGAAATGGAAACATAAAAACTATTTCCGGTCGCCCTGGAATAGCCCTGGAATAGACCGAACTTCCCGATGGCCAGTCTGTCCCTGTTTGTGCTGCATATTTCTACACATTTCTGTCTGTGTGAGTGATGTTATCTATATACCTTAAGGCAGTGATTCCCAAACAACACTCTGGGGCCACAACATGATATGGGCATATGTAACATTAGTGTGTGTGTGTGTGTGTGTGTGTGTGTGTGTGTGTGTGTGTGTGCGCGTGTTTGTGTGTGTCAGGCCAGAGAGCGTCTGTGGATGACGTCTCTTGGAGAGAAGGCCCCTACACTAGTGCCAGTGTCCCAGGCCATGATGTGTATGAACTGCACAGCTGATTTCAGCCTCACATTGCGGCGACACCACTGCCATGCCTGCGGCAGGGTAAATATATCTCTCACACACACACACGCACGCACACACACACACACACACACACACACATACACAAGTAGCACACACAAGTATACTGCATACTGTACATGTGTGTCTACTATAAGGTAAGCTGTAAATACATATTTTGCGCCTTTCAGTGTGTGCTGTACGATGCAGTGTACCATATGGTGACTTTGTCTTGTCCCAAATAGATTGTTTGCCGGAGCTGCTCCAGAAACCGCTATCCCCTGAAATACATGAAGGACCGTCTGGCTAAAGTGTGTGACCACTGTTACAGCGAACTCAGGAAAAGAGGTACACTTTTTATAGTCTATTCCTAACCGTTGATCTTTCTGTCTAGCTTTTCTCCATCTTTATTTTATTCTTATTTATTTTTGTACTTTATAGAGTTATCATTATTATCATCATTATTATTATACTGTAGATGTAATACAACTCTTTGACAAAATAGGTTTACAGGTAAGGTCTTATAAAACGATGTAAATGGCCTTATGGCAATGGCCATATAAATGAGAATGTTCCACTGAGACGAGTGTCTGTCTCGACAGGGGAAGATGTATCTGTATTAACCAATAGGAACAGCCTCCGGCTCAACCACAGCAGCAGGCCTCTTTCTGCCGTCTTCCAGAACATACACCCTCCCAGCCTGTGGCGTCATCGCAAAGGGACCGCATCCTTCAACCCGGTAAACATGTATCTCTGTTACTCTACAGTGGTGGGGTTTAGCTTTGTGAGACCATCCTGACTCATAAGACTGGCTCATACATATTATACTGGCCAGAGTACCGCCAGGTACATCAGTAACTTGTTGTGAACCAGAGGGGCGTAAGTGACCTCCAACTTTACAGGAGGACCAATACAAGCACCAATGTTTCATTCCATTTGGTTTGAATGCATGGGCCCAACTGTTATGAACAACGCATTGCATACATTTTAATATAAATCTATTAGCCATCTATTGTGATAAAATATAAATATAACATAAAACATCCATACCACAGGTTTTGCCAATATACATTTCTCAATGCCAAACGGGTGTTTGTGCAGTTAAGCCCCTTTGTTTTGTTTTTTTTGGTATTTAGGTATTTTTTTATGAATAACTCCAAATTGATTAAGAAATAATTTGTACCCTTTTGGCAGTAGAAAGAGCTCATCAAGAGCTTTCTTTTGATCCACCCAAAATGTCACTTATGCCCTCTGGTTATCACCCCTCGAACAGCAAGAAGTGCCATAATGATAATATTTCTGATTAGTTGAAGTGGGTCATTATCACATGTATGTTGTTCTGGTTAGATGAAGGTGGCCTAATTGTATTTTAATAACTTTAACTGACAAATACAATATTGAATTGTGCATTTCCAGACTACATTTTGAAGTGACAGCTGATGTTGTGTTGTATTTGCAAGTCACAGTATCATACCGTGTAATCTAAACAGACCCTTGTCCTGTTTGCATGATATGTAGGTGACAGTGTCTGAAGAGGGGTCCATTAGTGGTAGTCTACAGCGCAGCAAGCGGAGCAAGAGGCACTGGAAAAGACTGTGGTTTCTCCTCAAAGATAAGGTGCTTTACACCTACCGGGCTAAAGAGGTGAGGGGGAACATGCACTCCCCTTAAACCTTACTAGTTATAGCCTAGTTTTCTAGTTACACTATTGTTAGAGATTCTGCCCTGACTCAAGAAGGGTGTATTTCATAGCAAGAACCCAATGTAGCCAATTAACAGGCGGTAAAGCTCTGTGATTGACCAGTTTAATTGTACACCAAGGTGCATCGTGCTATAGAAACATATCATAGAATCCTATGTTTATTAGGTTTTTCTGGGTCCCACACTTGTGGCGAGTCCAAGGTTTGAGTCTAACACGACAAGTATGAAGGGAGAACTAAAGTAGTGGTAAAGCATCTCTGCCTCACCTGTTTCGCTCTGTGTTAATGTCCAGGAGAAGGTAGCGTCAGAGACTTTGCCTCTGCTGGGCTTCACTGTGAAGTTGCCTGACAGGCAAGACTGGGTGGGAGATCCGAACGTGTTCCAGCTTTACCACAAAAAGACGTTGTACTACACCTTTAAAGCTGAAGACAACTACACAGCACAGAGGTGAGCACTATTCATACAGTGGCTAAGTCAAGTGGCCAGCAAAGAATATAAATTAATGGGCAGTGAACAACATAATGACTTAATATGAAAATAGCATGATGTTGAATAAAGGCAGAAACGTAAAAAAAAACAAAAAATGTAATTGAGGACAGAAAATTCTTCTCAAGATCTCAAGTTGCAGTAAGGTGTGAGTTTTATTGCTTTCCATAAAGGTTTTGCAATTCAGAACAATCCTCAAATGCTAAAATAACGTAGCCTCTGTTACAGATGAAGCTGCGGCAGTTGTGAATAATTCTTAATGTATTATTTAAAATGTTATAATTGTATGTTTGTACATTACCTAATATCAGATGTGCTCTTTGTACAGGTGGGTAAATGCTATGGAGGAAGCCACCGTTTTATAGGACGTTACCTTGGTTCTGTTGCTAAAAACACTGTCTGGTGCTCACATTGCTACTACATTACCTGTGAGCAACGTTCTATCTTTTCCCTGCAAAAGCCTTAACGGTAAGAACAATAAGGGAATAGGAAGAATTAGTAATATAGTGAGTAATTGCCCTTGGAGAAGTAAAGAAAAGGATCTTAAGAATCGAAGACTTGATGTCCTTTGTGTGTGAAGTGGACGCAATCACCTACTTGGTCAATCTCGACTGTCCCTAACCGGCTGTCAGAACAGGCATGAGAATAGGAGCCATGAGTCGTTGTCCCATATTTGTACCGCTCTGGAAACTGTAGTGAAGCAATGCATTTTGTGCACAAATCTCTCTTTAAATTCAACATAATTATTTTTCAATATCGTTTTGAAATTAGTAACTGAATAACTGAATTTCATCGTGACATACACATACTGTATAAGCAATGGATCTCGCTCTCACCTTGCTTTAGATTACTGAATTACTGTTTTTTTTCAGTTACATTTTGATTCCTTTTTGGATTTATGTTTCACACATTTTTCTCCACTGGATTGAATTTAATATTTTATAACCTATTCATCACTATTCATTTGATATTGTCATACAGTATAAGGGACAATTATGTGCTTTGTCATGTTCTCAATTTCTAGAGATGATTTGCGGTTGCTGTAGGCTACGGGTGTATTGATTTGTTTAAATAAGGATACTTGCTTTATTTGCACTGATATAAGAGAATGAACCTAACAAAACAAATTTGTTTAATTCATTGCATTCATTTAAATGTGCTCCAATCAGTCCAAGCTTTCAGTTACTGTATTTTATTTCATTATGTTTGGAATTTGTTATTGCCCAATAATGTTTTATGCACCTCTGACAAATAACATGTCAGTTCCTTTTTTGTACAAGCACTGAGCTCCATCGCATCATTTTTAGATCATTTTTATGCACATATATGTTGTCTTGGAGTCAAAAATGAATAACTGATTTGTATAATCAGTGTTGAGAACTGTACTGTACTTGATATATTATTAATGCTATTTCACATATTGCTATCTTTAAACTAAGTAAACATGAATGAAACATGAAGAGTCGAAATTCTTATCAACATTCATGGCAACATTTTCGTACAAAGGTTTGTGTTCTACTTTATGGCCACTAGATGGCAGATGTAATAAGCGCTGTGCACAACGGGCTGCTATTGGTATTTTGTTACACATAATGTCCTTGATAGTGAAGCAGAGCAGACCTAGCAGAAATGCTAAGGTCACTGCTGATATACTGGTCATACAAGCATTACCACCCAGTACACCCAACGGCAGTGAATCTATTGCGTCACAGTGTCCCATTTAGACGGAGCACCCATACATTTTAGATTTAGATCATCATCCACCACCAAAGGAGAAGTGAAAGGTTTTGATCAGCTATCTCTTTTTTTCATCACGCACATACAGTATAAGCTATATACAAAGCCCTGGGGACTGTGCAATGCACACAGTACGCGCTGTATCGGACAGCCAAGGAAAAGGCCAGGCCTGCTGTTCGTATTGTTCCCCTGAGGCCTGCTGACCCAGAATGGTATCAGGGAAAAAGTTGTGCTTTCTGGATCTGTTTGAAAGTTGTGCCTCGTCCTATTTAGACGCTCATTCATCAGTTTGTTCTCCCTCCTTGTCCCCTAACCTATCTTTCTCCTCACCTGCTTAACTGTTTCTCACTGCTATAATGTCCTCCTTGTGCTAAATAATCTGTATTTTCTGTCTGTATTTCTGTTGTAGACTTTTAATGTAGGTTGCTATATTAACCCCAGTTCTATGTACATCAAGTGGAGAGATCCAGGTCATGATTTATGTAATTTCCCATTGGTGGATCTCGAGCACAAGATGAAGAAAAAGAACTCTAAACACAATATCTCCCCTCCCACACCAAAAACCTCACACAACCTTTGCAACGGCTCATAACAATGCCTTCCCACTGGAACGATCTGTACCTCCTTTATTCAGATGTTTAGAGAGCAAGCCATCTAGCAGATCTAACAGATGATGCTACTTAATTTCCTCTTCACACATGGCCCGCATTCAGCCCTGAGGTGTTAAGTGTTATCCAGTCCTAAATACACAACCCTCGAGAGTGAAGTGACCCCAGTTTGGCTGAATATGGACGACGCTGGTTCTGTTTAGTCTGTCTGTCATGCACTAATATATGGGGGAAAAGAGCTTTTATGTTAAATTCATGGTTCAGCCCAATGGGAATACGTGCATGTTGGTGCGCATGATGCAACACAAGACCTAAGAAACAGGAAGTGTCACAAACTGGTTAATGAAGTAATGGTTGGTACTTACTTGGTATAGAGGTGCGGTTGTGAAATTATTTTCTACACTGTGTTTAGGTCAGTCTATTAATGTGAGATGTGTCATAAGGAACAGACAGAGGAAAACAAATATAGCAAACATACAACCCACTGCAATAAAGTCAGGTCTAAGGACAATGGTTTAAGCTCCATTATATGCCTCTGCTCATCAAATAATATGTCTCAATTATTTTATAATGTTTTATTATGTGCTGAACTTCCTCATATTGCTTCCGACCATGGGCGAAGTTGTCAAGTCTACTCTATATTTCTCTTAACACACCAACAGACATTAAGAATCAGCCGATTGCCATATAGGCAATGCAATGCCTCAATTATTCTAATGTTTAATACATTATTTGTGTGTGTGTGTGTGTGTGTGTGTGTGCGTGTGCACAATTCCAGTTTTGTGTTCATCTAAAGTAAAAAGTATTTTATAAGACCATGTGGATTTCAGCCAGTTTGCTAGTGATGGAAGAACATATCAAGATGATTGAAAGAAAGAAGGTTAACCTCTTAGGGTCTCAAACTTCAGATTGAGAACCATTATGTTAGAAGCTAGTGAACTGCCAGAGCAGTAACTCTGCATAAAAAGTATAGGAATTGTTGTTTTTGCTCTTTATGTCCTGTTGAGGGAGAGTGCTATTTAAAGCTTTAAAGGAGGCGGGATAGGTGTAACATTGACTTGTCAGTGTGGGCTGCAAAGAGTTGGCAAAGTGGGACATTCTGTAGCAAGTGCTTAGTTTTCTATCTCCTCTACACTCATTCTCTTCCTCCAGAGAAACAAAAGTGCCGAGCCAATGTCAAGGGGACACATTCACCTTACATCATTTGTGGTTTTAGGGGGAATGGGGTCTCAACATTTTGAGATGTTAAACATGTTTTGTGTCAACAGCTCTATAATATATTTAATAAAATGTGCATACACTATGTCCATAAGAGGGTTATAACAATGCACTATTTATTTTAAGGGTCACCATTCACCTGCTCTGAGACTTGTCACTAAAATCCCATGCGCAGGGTTATCATGGAAGCCTATAGCTGTAAGCTGAAACCAACATTGTGATTGCTATTTCTCCAAAGAGACGCATTCATCTCACAACATCACCACAATGCAGTATAAGGTGTGTGCGTGTGTAACATATGACTCAGAGACATAGCTACCAGAGTGTTAAAAAATGTGGACACACCGCTACCTGTAATATCTTAACGTTTAATACGAGAGCAGCCAAACAGGGTATTTCAAATTCTTCAATTGACTCATACCTCAAAGGATTAGTACATTTAATTATGACCATACACAAATTAAATGAAATATTATGGGGCACAGTTTCTCACTGACTCTGCTCCCAAGGAGCAAGAAAGGTGCTGATATGCCTACTACAGTATACCACACATATATACATACTAATGCTGCATTACTAATACTAATATAGTATTCATAAAACTGCTAAAGTCTATGCACGCTTTTCACTAACACTGGATATGGTATTTATTTCCCCATAGACATCTTTAGGGCTCTATTAATTGTTTATAGAGATGTAATAGCCTATATACTTGGAATCAATGCATACCCTTTAATGTATCTATTTCTGCTGATCAATTTGATAATTGCTATACTTGTGAATAACAACAGTATACTCTATACTTATATCCATATACTTATCTAATTAGGATTTGGATTTTGTGAAATGGAAAATGGAACTCTGCCCCAGTGCCCACCATACATGCACCGCATATGCATGTAGGTCTACTTGTATAGGGGTGGGTAGGTACTATTCTAGAGGGTTGCAGCTCAGATGCTGAGAAATCTAAAACAGATACATGTACAGTAGCAGTACTACACACTGCAGTAATGGGACAATCTAGGACCGGACAGATACAGTTGTTGTCCGGGCAGTTTATCCAGACCAGGTGTGGTCTGTGGTCATGATTACATCACTCAATCAACCAAGATGACATGCACTGGTGTGCTTAAAGTAAATAAATTAATTGTCAAGGGCACCTTTTATAATAATTAAATATATATCCATCACTGACAAGACTATTACTCAAAATAGGACACACGAGTACTACTGGGGCATAGACTAGTTTGTGTGTGTGTGTGTGTTTGTGTGTGTGTGTGTGTGTGTGTGTGTGTGTGCGCGCGCGCGCGCGCGTACAAGTGTGTATGCATGTTCGTGTGTGTGCACGCGCGCACGATCCGCGCGTGCGTGTGTACCTGGTAGACGTCACAGTCTACCAAGAAGACAACGAGAGCGCGCCACTTCCTCAATCTACGGAATCATAACGAAAAACGAGAAGACAGGGCAGAAAGAGTACGATCTGTGACTGTATACTGTATCCACGACATATTGCCGGATTTGCCCCGACGAGGTATGCTAAAACTTTTATTTTCGATTGCTTGTGTAGCCTACTTTTAAAAATTCCAGTCTTTAGACTTTGCATGAAGTTGTAGGCTATCGAGGTAAACGTGAGTCGAGACACTGAATGACAAGTTGGCTGTGTTCATTTAGACATTTTCTCTCACAGAAAACCTGAAACTTTTAGCATTTAAATGCAAATGTAGGGCTGTCAGGCTAGTTCTGCGTGTTACATTTCTCGCGGTGAAAAAATATATAGACGTTTAGCCTTTATAAGAGACTCCCTTTTTGATGAGCAGATGACGACTAATGTAATAGCCTAGTTTTAACGCTATTAGCCTACACATAACTTTTTTTCTAAACGTATTATAGAACTTGATTAAGAGAAGTCATAGTGTCATAGTGTTGCCTCATTTTTAAAGTGGGGTAACGATATCCCACAGCAGGCCCCGAAGAATGTAGGCATGTCTGAACAACAAAAAGAGGAGCTACATTGTACACACACACAAAAAAAAAAGTAATTCCTTTTAATGTAACAGCTACAGGTCGTTACAAATAGTGCGGGTGTAACATTTCATTCAGCCAACTGAAATTCAACCACATCCTATTGTGACAGATGCTGCAAGGCATTTGCACCAATACTGTTTCTTTAGTTCTTGTTAATTGTGCGTGCGTGCGTGCGTGCGTGCGTGCGTGCGTGTGTGTGTGTGTGTGTGTGAGAGAGAGAGAGAGAGAGAGAGTGAGAGAGAGAGAGAGAGGGGGTGGGGGGGGGGGGGGTGGAAGCACAAAAAAAAACAATGAAAAATAAAA
>JAODUE010034662.1:0-20698 GCA_027564755.1 Amblyopsis hoosieri
GTATGTGTCATGAAGCCAAAATGTTCAGATATTAAACATAATTATTTTGTACAGTATATGTTATGTGTTAATTTACCGTGAAGTAAAGAACCTGGGTGAAAATCCTCTAACTGTTGTGATTCCATAATTTTTGCCAGGGGTTGTATATTTAAATAGGTATTTTGGTCATGCCTATATACAGCATTCATTTGGTCGGTGAACGCTCGGAAGTGATGAGATGGCTTATTAAAAGAACTCGGTGAAATCTATGTGGTCCAAATCCGTGTCATTTAATTAATGCTTAATTAATGCTAATGTGGCATCGCCTGGAAGCTCATCATAATATGAATATAGACTAAATAGCATAATTCAGCATAATAAATCAAACATAATAAACAGAGACTTTGAAATACCAATGCGAATAGCCTACATGTGAAACAGTTTCACCACTGTTTAACGTTTGGTTGCTAGGCCAGTCGATTGTTGTCACCGAGTTCTCAAGCCACTGCCGGATATGACGTCACGCCGACCAGACGAATTGTACTGTAAATGTACAGAATGTGCTGCGACAACTAAATGATTTCCCCTCAGAGACGAATCAAATCATTCTTGTCTCTCATGTCATTACTGAGTTGGCTCCTTGGTCCTTGAGGGTCAAGGGTTAGACCTTTAGACATTTCGACGTGGCCTACCGTGGTGGTATAGGCAGCCTCTGGGTCGTCCTCTAGGATGCGGGACAGGCCAAAGTCTGACACCTTACACACCAGGTTGCTGTTGACCAGGATGTTGCGGGCTGCCAGGTCACGGTGAACGTAGCCCATGTCTGACAGGTACTTCATGCCAGAGGCAATGCCACGTAGCATTCCCACCAGCTGGATGACTGTGAAATGACCGTCATGTTGCTAACCAACAGAGCGGAGAAAAGGAGGAGTGAGTGCTCAATGGGAAGAAAGTACAGGAAATTGTATTCATAAAGACTTTTAGTGCAAAATTAACTCCAAATAAGACCAGAGGACGAGTCCATAAGAACAAAGCCCATCTCAGCTAACAAGATCAAAATTTTTTAGATGACACAGAGCTTGTCCAACAGATTCTGGTCTACTAACACCATCTCATGTTCTCCACAGTAGCTGCCTGATATAATTATTTAACAGATTTAATTAATTACTTTTAACAAGTTTGACCCCTAGCTAACCACCCCCAGAGCGACATAGTACATTATTATTATTAGTTACAATGTAAACTTTCTTCATTTACATTGTGCAGTAATGAGTGGGAGCACACATGCCAATCTCAGTAGGTATAGTAAAAATTAATGTGTGACCTTTTCTCAACATCCATATGCAGTAAATTAATGAATAAAGATTTATATCCTGATTTATATCCTGTTTATCAGTTATTGTTGATTACAAATACTCACCCTCAGGAAGGAATCCAGAGAGCCATTCTCCATGTATTCCACCACGATCATCACGGGTCTGCCTGCAGTCACACCATCACAACAAACAGAAGAGAAGCCCAACCTCATTGTTCTGGCACGCGAACAGTACCTCTGCAGAGTTGACATATTTAAAGTCTGACTTGGGGTGTCTTTCTTGGCGTGAGATGTCAATGGAATTGTATTTTCATGCTAGCGTGAGACATCAATGTGTGTGGTTCACACCAAATGTGCGAAAGCTGGCAACCCCACCTGTGTGGTCAAAGGAGTCTTCTAACCTTAGTGCTCTGCTAAACAGCTTTGTGAAATTGAGTCTTCATTGTATTATTTGTGCATTTTAAAGGGGGGATTTCTATTAAGCATCAAAAGACCAGTCCTGATCTTGTGACACAGTATATTGACACATCCAACATAGTACAGATAAAGCACGTGTGTCAAAATAGACTGTGTAGCTGTTGCTTGCAGGCACCACTGTGTTACCTCCATGATATACGGCACTGTTACAATAAGACAAAACGTTGGGTAAAGATATAACCCTCGTTACAAAGAGCTACAACTACAACATATTTCTGAAAATGTTATTGTTTTCCCACAGAGGCACCCTATAGTGGTCCAGAGTGACTGTTATACTGCTGGCAGCATCAAGCTTGCTTACTGCAAAGCTGTAAACCATCCTGTGCCGTTGTGAGGATAGATAACGGGAGACTTAGTGAAGTGGCGAGATAAGATGTGGCATACACGCTGACCTGTTAGTAATTTTTCCAAACAACACCCAGATGAAAATCACACTGAAAGGGTCCACTAAGCTTCATTCAAAGAGTCTCTCTCACAATATAACATATGGTTGCTAAATAAAATTTTAAAAATGAATTAAAAACAACCAAAAAACAAGCAAAAGCCCAGAGAGAAGTATTATCTCATGCCTGTCAGTGTGTTTGGTCACAGAGCCAAGCCACAATACATTTGCTTCTCTTGACTCTGCACTCTCTGCAATACTGTATAACAACAAAATTATGTTTGCATTTCTGTTCCATTGATTGTTTTGTGCCACATAGAGATAATGAGACTGCCATGGATTTATGCTAATTAATACTCTCCATTTTCTGAAACCCTACTGCTCAACCTCAAAACAAGCCCCAGTGAGATTCCACAAGGCGACTAATTGACCCCTGCCAACCCTGTTCCAACACCGTCACTAATGCAGCACAAATATTGAGCAGACTTGACAATACCCACATCATTTTAGTTAACTGACATAATAATGAGGGAATTTCTGATTTGGGGAATTGTTTCAGCGAGCAGTAAACCTGGTTTAAAGAAGTAAATTCAGAAAGCAAAAGCGATGGTCCCTTAGGATAAGCCACTGCCATTGTTATATAATCTATTTGCTTCTAAATGTCATTTATGATAATGAGTAAAACATATTTATGTTAATTATGTGCAATAATGATATGGATATAAAATTGGCTTTGGGGAAATGTGTCTTTGTGGACCATAAGTCTTCAGTGCAAGGAACGGGTAGGACATTACGTTTGAGATTAAACCAGAATGGCTGATAAACAGATATGTTAATATGTGTAGAATTAAGTCATTTGTAGACACATAACAGTGGACTATGGATATGACTAAACTAAAGATAGATACATAAATACACAAGTATGTGTCTCTTTGCTAAGTGACATACTTAATCTTACCTTTAAATGATAGGTAATCAATTCATCAAAAATCTATCAAAAATAGGGGCTTATACATTCTAACTGTCTGCCAAGGAATATTTTATCATAAGTGGTCATATGTAGCCTAATGCGCAAATTGCAATAAAAATCAATGGACCTTTTTTCACCTACATATACAGAGAATAACCTTCATTAACCAGAAATACATTACCGTTTGAAGCATGGCTTTCCTGAACTAATTAGGAAGGTTTGAAAACAATCTATGAACGCTGGCGCACCTGTTTACCGGCGTCTACCGTGACACCTGTTTGTGCAGGTAAAGTGACAGTCAGTCACAGCACAATAGCTCTCCTTAATTAGTCTCTGAAGAACTTTAGCAGATGGAGGGAAGGAGACAGACAGGGTGAAGCAAAGAAGAAAAAACAATGTTTCTAATAAATATCCTGCCTCACTCGATGATGCTGAGTACAAGAAGGCTGCTGCAGACTACTGTAAAGCTAGTGTTGTGTGCGTCATATCATTCACATTACTGACTACTGCATCTACAACCCGAGTGTTAATCCAGGGTTGGAGCTGAGGACAGACATTCATCTAGATTCAGAGCCAAGACAGGAACACAAGATGGGTGCTGTAGTCATCCTGGGACACATTTATATTCACTACCCTGTCTCACGTTATACACACCCAATAAAAACAACCATATGTTGCGCTGCGTGACGCCCGTAAAACAGAGCTCGTTAACAGCTCTGCACACGCTGGGTTGTATGCCCGCACACGTACAGTATACACACACACACTTGCATCGCTTGTGTGTCTTGACATGTGACTCACGTGCTTCTTATTAACAAACAAATGTTGTTCAAGATACCCTGTAAGACAGTATATGCAGTCCAAGCCGAAACAAAGGAATTAGCTTAAAAACATGGAGAGTGCTAGAACTTTCTAGAACGGCTCTTAGAAGTAGCTCTTATACAATAATACATGTTTTGTGCAGAAAACATTTTTATCTGTCTGATTTGTACTTGTATATTTGCTATGTTTGTTATCCAATGTTGTTTTTCTGATTTGTATTTTCTACGTCCTTACTTTCTTATTAAGTAAAACATTTAATCATTGTAAAAATAATAATACAATGTTTTATGATTTTACTATACTATACTATACAGGTATCCACATTTCAATTGTTTTTTTAAATCACAGCTTAATAGGGCTTACTTTTAGTGACCACACCCTCTAGCCTAATAATGTTGGGGTGGTCAAACTGTCCCATGATTGATGCTTCTCGCAGAAAATCCCGCCTCTGCCGCTCGACATAACCGCCCTTCAGTGTCTTTATTGCCACGGCGATCTCTTTCTTCCCCGGTGTCCGTAGGCGCCCGCTGCACACCTCACCAAATTCACCTGAAATGCACCCACACACACGCGTGCACACACACATACACACACGTACACACAGTAAGTAAAGCATAGCCTTTGGGATTTTCTAGCAGTACTGGATTTGACCACCGGGTGGAAGTGTTGCTATTCAGAACTCAATCCTGTCACCTGCCCCCTCTGACTCAATTTCGTCAAATAGTGTCTTTGCACCTTTTATAATATATAAGCATAGAATCTATTATTAGGCAGTCTTCTGTTCTCTGAAGCCATTAGAGCTTAAATATTCTTGAGAAGTGTGTAGAGAAAAATGATATATACAGGCAGAAAATAAGCACTCTTTACAGTACATTATACAATGACGAAGAGACAAGAGATCATGGAAATTATACTTGGAAAACACCCCAGATCTGTCTGTGACCAACAATGTTATTGCAACCAACGTGACCAATTCAATCTTCCAGTCTTGCCCACACTTATAAATACAACACACACAGACAGCCATACTGTATCCATATGCTGTATAAATTGTACATGCACCTGCTCCAATCACTCTCTCGATGCGGATCTGGGATGGGTCAATCTCCTTGGTGAATTCATGTACAGCCCGGGTGGGATCTTCATAGGTATCAGGGTCCACGTAGGTCTTTATTCCAGGGAACGGTACTAGTGAAGAGCGAGAACAAGAGAAAGAGAGAGAGCGAGAGAGAGAACGTGAGAGAATATGGTGTGTACATAGCGCCGTTTGACAGGATTACTCCAGGACTATTCATTAGCGTGGTTTCTTTATAATACAACTGGCTCAGGAGAGACATGAAGTTTCGGGGGAGGAGGGGGAAGAAAGGATGGGGGGGGGGTATTAGACAGAGCAGAAACGCTTGTTCAGCAATTTTTCCTGACACTGCAGAGTGAAGCAAGCTCATGATCACAGGTGAAGGTTGCAGTGGACGATTGTCCGTGAACGCCGGAGGGAATCGAGAGCAAGGAGCAGCTGGAGGTAACAGGGGGTTAATGGTATTCCATGCATGTAAAAGGACTGAGATGTGGATAAGAAGCAGGCAATGCAAATGCCAAATAACGGATTTAACATGATTCAACCACATCGCCGCGACTGTGTGGCTTTTAAATGAAAATAATACTTTTCCGCATATGTAAAAACACACACACACACACACACACACACACACACACACACACACACACACACACACACACACACAGTTCCTCGTAGCGAGTTGAGGGAGGTTGACGAGACAGGAGGGTTTAAGCCCTCGACCCACTGAGCGTCCTTGAGCTTCATGCTGAATGTGTGAGTGTTCCAGAAGGGTCCTTGGTGTGCAGGTAACTCTGCAGTCTGACCTCCCTCACTGTGGGAGGAGCGAGTGGAAAAAAAAGAATGTCATCTTCAGTGATCAATAAAGTAACCAAAAGGGCACCGTCTGGCAAAGAGAGCAGCGATGCGAACACATGTAGGTTTCACTGTGGATCTTCGCTTTATAAATGTAGCCACATGCCGCGGTTCCAGGTGACAAATTCTTTCCTTCCTCCTAATTTACAGTGGGACTTAAGATATGTGTACATCGTTTCCTGTTCTCAACTTAGCCACAATGTTGTCGATCTCACGTTAATCTGCCGTAAGCATTCCTTCAAAGAAGGACGATTCTGTTGCAAGTCTGCATGCATTTTGATAATGTAAGCAAATGTATGCCTCTTGAGAGCTGCCCAATCACAGTGCGGAGAATGCTCTGCGATTGCCACCATTCCTTGACAGCTTTGAACAGAGACACCCTTGAAGATTAAATGTTATCTCACTCATCTACAGTATGCTCACCCCCACACAGGCATTCACTAGTGCTGCCTTGAAGAGAAAAGACAGGCAACACAAGGAAGATGCTCTCTCCCTCTCCCTCTCTCTCTCTCGCTGCCCTCCCACATTCTGCCTCATCTAGAGACACCACTGTGGTGCACGTGCGTGCAGGCGTGTGTACTATATCGTCGGTAACTTGGCACTGATGGGTATCTGTGGCTGTCACTGTAATGCACTGCGGTTCAGTGACTTCACTGTGATTGGATGTACAGGCGCTCGCCTGCACGCACACACACACGCACGCACACGCACACACACACACACACACACTTGCAGATGTGCATGTCTTCATCTTAACTCTCTGGGCATTGTCTGTGTAACTTCTAACACTCATTTTTTGTCATCTACAGCATCTCTCTATCCTCTCTCTTCCTCTGTCTGGTTGCTGTCTTTTATTTCCCTCCTTCACTACGACTGAGTATTTCCTGTCTTCGTTATTCATCTTCCTATTCCTTTATATCTTACTGTTTTATGAGCAGCGGGAGAGAGACAGGTCCTCTGTCTCTCTCTCCACTCCTCAACACATCTGTCTGGCTTCCATCTTTACTTTTCTTCACCTAGGCTCCCTTGTCTTTCTTCATGCATTTCACATCTCCCTCCTTCATATCCCATCTATTTGCATTACATTTCCAATCTACCTGTGTTTTTCATCTCAGGGATGAAAAAGAGAGAGCGAGAGAGAGAGAGAGAGAGAGAGAGAGAGAGAGAGTGTGTGCGTGTGTGTGTGTGTGTTGAGAGCTAAAGTTCTGCCAAAAAGATTAATCAAGAGGACATCAAATGAAATCTGGAGGGGGAAAGGAGAAGAGGAGTGGGTGGGAGGGAGGGAGAGGGTATGAAGAGGGTGGATTGGAGCATTTTGCTCTGTTGGTTTGTTTAAAGGTGGCAATCTATCACTCTACCTGACACCTCTCTTACCATCTGTAGAGGAGAAACCACCCACTTTCAGTGAAGGAGGGAGAGAGAGAGAGAGAGAGAGAGAGAGAGAGAGAGAGATAAAAGGAGAAAAGGGGAGAAATTGTGAAGAGAGGTGTTGCCAACCCCTCAAAGGCCGCTACGGGCAGAGGTGAGGGACAAACTACATCTCCCTTCACTTCAAAACAAACTGAAAGGCTGATGGGAGAGTAGCCTTTGGTGAGAATTGATTGCACACACATTGGCCTCCCAGCTCCTCTCTCAAGGGTAAATTCTGTAAAATTGATAAATAGAACCAATAAAGGACGGTGTTTACATGAAGGAATGCTTTCGCCATACTTAAAAGAGTTGCCATTTGAAGGGCTGCATGCTCCTGTACAAGCTGTGTAAAAACTGAAATGTTAAGAGAAACACAGTAAAGCAACTGACGACCCCTCGGTCATCGGCAGTCGCGAGGGAGACATTTTTAAATATTCAATAAGATAAAGAAACACAGAACAATAGGAGGAAAGACCATATGAAACCCAGGCAGCATGAACACAGATTGATGTGCCAAAATGAATAATCAATGAACCAGACCAACAGAGAGCAAAAGAGAACATAGCCTTACCATGTCCGTTCTGATAGTTAGCTCTCCTCTTCTCCTCCGAGCTCATTTTGGCTTTGAAGTACCACTGACACCTGAGAGACAGAGCCGCAGAATGAGTTTCACCAGAGCAGGTTTCAGAGCTTTATCTTGGTAAATCAATACCACCCCACCAGGTGTGAAACCCGTCTCTAGTCCCGTACACTGGGCTTGACGTCATCCCTTTAAAAAGACACGGAAAGCCTTCATTCCCCTGGGACTACTAGTGGCTTTGACCTAATTTATAGACAACTGTCCAGTCATGTTTTAATAGGCACTTTTAAAGGGCTATTAGGGCTTTCAATATGATGTTAATGGTTAACGTGTTGTTAACATTTGCCATCTGTTCTTTATAAAAACTCTCACAGGTTTATACCAAATGTGTGAGTGGAATAAAGTTATGTTTTTGTGTATATGAACTAGACATATTTTGCTTACACAATCAGAATAGGCAGGAAGAGAAGGTTGTGCAATGAAACAGAAACTGAGCGTACACACACTAGCGTACAGAACACCTGTGTTATTTATAGACCTCTCTCAGCACACTCGCACATAGTACGGTAAAGACGAAGTAACCCCTCATCACAAAAAACCAGTACGACACTGAATTTGTTCATTTAAACTGTATCTCAAGCCAGACATAATTAAACTCTACTGTGAATATCATTAAATATCATGAGATATTATCACAATGAATATCTGTCATGCTGGGGGATAATGTTGGTACGGGCAATAGGAGAATGATTATTGTCATAATAAATCTGCAAATAAAAAGCACCTCACATAATTTGCTACAGTTTGATGTTTACAAAAAAAAATCAGTTACTGATTAAATGTGATCTACAACTTCTCAATGTACCCCCTTGAGTTCAATGTACCCCCGGTTGGGAATCACGCTAACCGGAGACCCTAGTCTGAAAGAATAACAGCACCTGTTGTTCACCCCCCAACAGTTACACTCCCACCGGCCTCTAAGGCAATTAAAACCCTGCCTCTAGTTTAATAAGGAGATACGGCAAGGTGAGCACAAGGAACAAAGGAACAAAAAAAAGAAAAAAGAGAGCGTTGATGGTAGAAAGAGATAGAGTGAGGGAAATACAGATAGACAGAGGGTGGCTAATTAGTCCATTACCAGAGATACAGGCAGACAGTACTGTATGTGTTAGCCAGGAGTAGCCATGCCTTGAAGCAGACTGGACCAGCCAGCTGGTTTGAAGAGGAAGACATACAGAGATAGAGGTGTGATTTACTGAGTCATGGGCACATTTGGACGCTTGTTAAGTACGCAATACTCAAAACAGATGGACAGGAGAATGGCTTTGGGGCCTACTTTGCCAATATGAGTCATGTATGTGCACACGCTTAAGAAGCAGATACAGACACACTCACACATTTTCTTCTATGTGTTTGTGTGTGTGTGTATATGTCTAGGAGTACAGTATGGACAGACAGAATGAACAGAACTAAACAATACTCTGACACATTTAAATGCTACTCCCCTATTTTATAGATTTAGACTAGATACCCCTCAATTACGATATGACACACGGAATCAATATCCCCTCCCCAGTTCACAGTTTATGCTTGTTTTAAACACACGTCTACCAAACTGCACATGGTAGTTGGGGAAGGGGTGTGGGGTGGGGGTTGGGGTAGAGAAGATGGGAGCCTATGCATTGCTCTCAAGAGTAGAGAGGAATGCAAAGCCACTCAGCGCTGAGGAAGGGGCACTCTCTGTGAAACTGGTTTCACACACAAAGGCATCTACATTAATTTGTTACATGTACATTATGTAGCTTTTTATGGTATGTACTGTATAATACTATACCTTAGCCTCCTGACTTTGTATGTTTTGGTCAGGGGAACATTATTGCTTACTATAACAATTCTTACGTTTCTAGTATACTATATTGTCCTTGAGCCATACCGTCCTTTGAGATGAATACGTTGATTTAACGAGATCTCTCTCTCTCTCTCTATAGCAGCCTCCAATAAAAGATACAGTAATCCTGTCAGTGGATGGTTTACTGACTCACTGACGATACTGAAGGACCCACATAAAGCCTTAAAATCAATCAGAATCTAAATCAGAGCCAACATTCCCATCATCGCCCCTCTCAATTTTCGGCCCGTCTTGGCGTCACTTGGGCAGAGACATAAAAACAAACAATACATTTCCAATATACACAGTGACACAGATTAATGCTAGGGCAACAGGACTTCACATACGAGGCAAGTGTGACCTATCACAATCCTACATCCTATGGAAATTTAGTGTTTGACAGTGGTGAGATCGTAAGGGGTGATTTAGTGCACAATGAGCTATTAAACATATACTGTATGTAATAAAGAGGCACTTGAAATCCATATTACTGTAATCACAATGTGATTACAGACGAGAACAATTTGCAAAAGGATCATAACTAAAAGCAGGAACCATATCCAATAGCCGTCAGTAGCCTATTTGTATTGTGTGTTGTGAATGTGAGTAAACGACGACACCCTTCATTTGTTTAATACTATTTCTAAGCAGAAATATAGTGACAATTATAGTGCCTAAAACAATTACAGCTAACCAGGTTTTTTGTAAATATACTAAATATTATAGTCAATGGCTCAGGAATACAAAAGACATGACTATAGCACTTTAATATCATATTCTAATATTCATATTCTAATCTGGCATCATATAAAGGATATAATTCCACCTGTCCAAATGAGTGTGACCCAGAAAAGATAATGAGGGTTCTCATTAGACTGAAGCGAAAGCAATCAGTGAACAATTAGCACAGGTCAAATATACCGAATGTCATATAGACATCAAGTGGGCAAAGTGTTAATGTGGTTGAGTTTGTGTGCAGGCAAACATTCAATTGTGTGTTGGCTCCTCTCTTTGAAAGCCTAACAAAATCTAGGTTGCCAGATTAGAGCAGGTGTCAGAGGGTCTCTGAAGGGTGGGTTGCCAGGTTGGACTCCTGCTAAGTGAGCTTTTCTTGGGGCCTGGACACTGATAGACTGGAAAGATAGCTTCCCCCGGTAACCTTGGCAGAAAGCAGGAAATAAGGAGAGGAGAGGGGATTTGGAGAGCCACCGTTGACCTTGGCTGATGGGGTCAGCCTGTTCATTAAAGAAATGGTGGCATGTGCTTTTATCAGCCTTTCCCAGCCTTGTCCCATGATACTATTTATCCTCCTACCCTCTGTCTCGCTGGCTTTCATGTTGACAAACAGGAACCACACACAAACACGCATGGCCTTAAGAGTATTGTTACATGTTCTCTCGAGTATGTTTTAGCACACTCACCTTGAAGGACTCGCAAACCCACACACACACATGCCTAAAACCGCAATCCAAGTGTTAATGCCATACCAGCCACTCCTCTCAGATTATACTTTCAAAACAAAAAGGACACGCATTTATTTGTAGAGACCTGTGTAACACATCCAGACTCTGTTCTCAGAAATGCCCAGAAGTCTCCGTAAAATGTCAGCGCTATAGTATAAAATGCGATAAAAAGCCAGAAAGCGGTTAGGCTAAAAAAAAAAACTAAAAAAAATGTACCAAACAAAAACCCTTGAGAGAGGTTCTTCTCTATAACCTCTAATGATTGTTCTGGTTCCTTCTTTGTCAGTGTCTGATTACCCAAGGCCTTAGATCCAAACTGCTCTACTGTATCTTTACTTTGCCTCTCCTCTCTCTAGGGTCAGCACAGTGCGTTTGTAGTGTTTTTTGGTTGTTGTTGTGAAACACACCTCCCACACTGGAGCAGAGGGTCACATACTGTATATGTAGCAGATTATGCCGCCATCGAATAACATTCTGGTGCGCTGCATTTTTAGCTAGCTAAAGGTTAAAAACTGGTTCAACCAAGTAGAGCGCATTAAAAGTACCCTACATGTCCACTTTAGAGAGCACTCCCATTTTGTAGATGTCAGTGTTTTCCTTTTTCAAAACAAAAGATATGCAGTGGCCCTCCCACACATGCTAAAATATCACATTGTTATAAATAAGACAATGATTGCATAAGAACCAGGCTTCCCTTTAGTTCAGTGTCGATGTTTTAGCGTACACTGCACAGCTTTTCTCATCTAACAACAGAGTAAGAACACATTCCTGCCACAGTGTCGAGAGCTGTCCCAACTTGGTGGGGAAGAGGGTACATTGTAGGCACTAGCCATGGTGCTGAACAACCCCATTCAAAGTGCCACTTGCAAATCACTCATGGATGAAATGCCATCACATTATTCAGTGCAAGACACCTCCTAAAGCCATATTATTGCCTCTGTGTGTCACGCCTACGTCCCGTGGCGGGGCGGTACCAGCCTCTCCCACACGCTCCCGCTCCCCGGAGTACTAATCACCGATCTGTGACAGGTGGCAGTCAGGGACTCCCGCACCTGTTTCTGGTTGAGTGTTCGTGCTCCCCTTTATTAGTTGTCTTTTGTGTTCCAACCCTTGCGGGTTATTCTTGTATGCTAATGCTAATGTTAAGCCTTTTTGTTTGTAACCCTGCGTGGTGCTGTGTTTTGTGTTATATTAAAGTCCTTAGGTTTTGTTACATTTGCGTTCCCGACCGCTAACACTGTGTCACTGATTCCTGTGTCACAGACACAAGCACGCAAGATAGGAAATCATTTGGGACTTTCTGTGTGACAGCACACACAGATATAATTGTCCAAAAAATAACAGTCACTTGGAGGTGTAAGTGAATTCTTGTCCATAGCTTCACATTAACAAGCTGGTCATGCATGTAGTGTGTGTGTGTGTGTGTGTGTGTGTGTGTGTGTGTGTGTGTGTGTACAAGGAGAGAGTAAAATGAGATTTGAAAATATTTCCTATTGTTTCTTTATTCTTGTGAGTTTTGTGCATTTATTGAGCTCCCTCAGAGTGGGGTCAAAACTAAATTGCTCATTTCTAATGACAATGACTGCATATGCATATGTATATGTGCCAGCATGGGTTCTTGTATGTGTGTGGCAGGCATATACAGCAAGTGTTCTCTAAATTAGGCAAGACACACAGCAGTGAATGCAATATAAACTAATTGTAAGAGGCAGCGTACTCCCACACACATTACACTCACAGATCTCTGCATGTAGCCTTTGGGTAGTTTTTTGTGGCCGAAAGTTATTGAACTGTCATGTCCACATTTAAGTGTGCATCAGGTTTGCTTCACTTCCACGAGCGATACAACATATACTGTAGTTAGGGGTGGGATGATTGCACGATAGTTATGGACCACGAGTTAGCCAGTTGCGTCAGGTAACTTTAAAACGCTGATAAAGACTCTATACGCTATAATCACATCCTCCACAGCTAACTGAATGACACTTAGGGCCTCATGTACTAACATGTTGGCGCCCATTTTAGGCGTAATTTCAGCACACTTTGCACCTACAAAACATGGCATTGTATGTTCGAACAGCACGCACATAAACACGGATAAAACGCAATTCTGCCTGCTTCTTCCTCGTGCTAAAATATGGGAGGAGATGCGCAAAGAGAGAGTGATTACCTATTCCATTGAATGTATGGAAACTGCGATGCAAAGCACAAGTTGGTTTTGCGCTGAAAAATCTCCGCCTCTGAAAAGCAGGTGTTATCCCAGTTAGCACGTATATCTTTGAACAGGGGAACGGCAATCTTAATCCCGAGCAAGATGAAGGCAGGCCATGGAGAGAAGTGCTGAAGGATTTGATTGCTTGTGTGGTGTTAAAATAAATGTTTATTCCACTTAATTTATATTTTAGTCACCCAAAAGTTATTATTTTGGGGTAGAATTATGCCCTTTATCTCAAGGTTTGACGATACATATAGACAAATAGGCTATTTATAAATATGTCTAGCCTACTTTATGATCATTAAACTTTTTACTGAGTCTGCTGTTCCATTGCTTTCATGTGCCTCAATTTACGGATTTGGCTGGAACATACACCAGACTACTTGGCGTGTTAATGCCATGTTGAGAGGGCGGTGCCAAGCAAAGATTAAGTAATCAGTTGCAAATTTGGTACATACAAAGTACAATGTGATGGCACAGCGGGCGCTATCTGCACTCTGCCTGCGCTAACTTTTACGTTGCGCTCTCTAATGTATACATACAGTACATGAGGCCCCATATCTTTAATTTGTGTGGTTTGTAAAGCTCCATTTAGGTTCATTCATTCTTTATGCAAACGTCAAAGAGAAAAATGCCAACAAATTTCTTCTTGATAACAGGAACAAACGGCTTGTAGTGAGTCCTGCATCACAGGCAGGAGAGCTGGACACCATACATTGGATTAATACACTGTTGGAATAACACTGTTGTTCTTAGTTCGTAAACACCACTAAGAGGGTTTGGCAAGGCTACTCCGATAAAGGAACACCACCCTGTAGTGATATCTGTCTCGTATCATGATGACAGAATGCAACAGAATGCTACCACGGTTACGAGGCCTCTAAAGCCCTAACTAAATGGTGAAGATGACACCTTTGCCAAAACTCGTACCTTTTCTTTGTCCCGCACTTCGACAAAAATATACATGGCCCAGAGCTTATCTGGACACCCCACTTTTTCTTCACGTGACCTTGTGACCTTCTCCTTTGTAAAACCTTTACACAAAGAGAATCTTGTAATGTAACACAATGTTGTCTGCCATGATGTGTAATAATGTCATGGTAACCATGTGTCTAAATATAGTTATATGGGTATTTCCCCCAGGGAAAGGAAGGCGTGGGGAGATGCTTTGATCCCTCGTGTATTCTGTTATATAATGCTAACCCATCTTCCCATATGTACTGTCTGGTGTTATCAAAGTCAGAATGCGACGTATGTTTCCGATACCAAAAGCTTATTAAGCCATTGCCTACATTCATATGCAGCTACTGTATCTGTTCATACAGATTGGAGACTAGAATGAGTGCAACTGACAAGCAACTGGTGAGACACGGTGTGAACATGTCCACTTACCGTCCCGTGATGAGGAAGAAGAGGGTGAGAATGATGAGGAGGGTGAAGCCACCAACGGCTGCCGTGACGATGACCAACACCTGGCCTTGGTCAGACGCCACATCCGACGCTGCAGATGGGTGGGGCGTGAGCGTGTGTGTGTGTGAGGGAGAGAGAGAGAGAGAGAGAGAGAGAGAGAGAGAGATGAAAGGGGTGGTGGAGGGTAAATGGAGTAATGGAGGGTAAAACGTAGGAGGAACAAGAAACACAAAAGTCATTTGAATATCCTAAGAGCGCACCACAGACTGTTTATCATATAGACTCTCTCTCCACATACATATCTGATCAAGTCCTACAGTAACATACACCCTTTTGTATGGCGATGATTCATATGCTTGATGCCGCTTAATTAATATCATTCATTCATGAAATTGTGATTTAGTCTGTGATCATTTGGCTAAATTGGCCCCATTTGATATTCATGATTTTCCCCCTTTCTCTGTCTCCGCGTGAGCTTAACGAATCCCAGATAATTGAAAGATGATTACTATTACCAAACTTATTTCGATAATATTTCACACTTAATGAAAATGAATTGGAGATCAGGATGCGTGTGAGCCGGGGCTTTTGTGGGTTTTGTGTGTGTCTCTGTGTGTGTATGTCAGAGAGCGATGCCAAGCATATGCATTGTGTGTGCATACGTTAAGCTGGACAGAGGTAATTACACACAGAGAGAGAGGAAGAGAGAGAGAGAGAGAGAGAGAGAGAGAGAGAGAGAGAGAGAGAGAGAGAGAGAGAGATGACAAAGACAGCCAAAGAGACCATTTTTACGCTGCTAACAAGCCATGTGGGTCTGACTGACGCCACTGTAATGAGAAATACGTGTGCGCGTGTCTAAGTATGTGCGCGCGTGTGAGAAAGCACAATGCCCGGAACGACAGGCTGCATCATGGGATGGGATACAATTAATGTAGAGCGAAAGACAGTAACACAAGACACTGGGAGGGTGGCGGGAAACACCGGAGAGGCCGAGAAAAAGTAAGGGAAAGAGATGAGAAGAGATACATTAAGTTAAATTAAGAGTTAGCGAGGGAGATCCATAGAAGGGCTGGAGTATGAGAGACCAGTAGGTGACCGCTACATGGGCTGATGGGCAAGGATACTGAGAGAGAGAGAGAGTGAGAGAGAGAGAGAGAGAGAGAGAGAGAGAGAGAGAGGTTGACCAAATGGGGTCTGCCTGCGCACAGATAAAAGCCCTGGCAGTACAAAGGCTTGGCGGGCCTGTGACTGATCCGGCTGATAAAGCAAAAGCTCTGCAGCTTTGGAAAAAGAGAGGGTCTGTGACCAGGCCAAATCACCCCCTTCAACAATACCCCCGAACAAACATAAAAGCACAGCTGGACCTTTGTGTTTCACAGCCAGAAGGGGTGGCGGTGTGAGGGGAGCATTAAAGCCACTCAAAAAAAACAACAACAGCAACCACACATCCATACAAAACACACCTGACAGTGCAGGGCTGCATTGTACTGCTGAAATATCGAATGTATCCATTGATTCAATCAAGCAGGGTTGTCTGGCATTTAAGGGTTCGGGATCAGTGATCACAACCTACAGTATATGTACATACAAGCTACACCGGAGACAAGATATAAACCCATGTGACAAGTACTTTTTTTTTAAACAATATAAAGTTCCTTTTTCTCTGGTGTACTACTGAACTTGCTGGCTTTAGGAAACCATAATATAATTGCCGCTGTCTGTTTCTGTCATCTTGCGGATCATTATTTGCTGTTGTGCCCTTTAAGCACAAAGCCCCAGGCAATGCTGCGGGACAGGTGAACTTTATCTCACCCCAAAACTGTTCTTCACTGCTCCTGTGTGGATCTGTGTTATCACACAGGAGTAATATCCCCCCCGTCGGTGGTTGCTCGTAAGCGGGTTACTCACAGTCTCCCGTGGTTTCGTATTCGCATTTGGGCGAGTATGCACTGTGTCCGGCCAGCGAGCGCGTACGCAGGCTGAAGACGTACCACGTGGCAGGTTTCAGACCTGTGATGATCACGCTGGGCACCTTGGTGCGCGTCGACGAGTAGCTCAGCTGCTCGTGCTCCTGTGTGTGTGTGTGTGTGTGATTCAGCGAGAGAGAGAGAGAGAGATCATGGGCGAGAGAGGATGTAGAACATTAGAACAATCCTAAAGGTGAGCCATTATGAATAATAGGTGTATTATTAATAGTGGAGCACGATGCCATATTAACGCTGAAGTCAGTTGAAAGTTGGTTGTTGAAATAAACTGGGAGCGATGTTCAAGCCAAAACCTAATTACCAGACTACCAAATCATTACGATCATTACATAATAGTCTATAATATAAATAATTGCATCTAAGGGCTAAATTACACAGTTTCAACAATTAAAGTGTTGCAAGTGTATGTAGTAATTAGGGCTGTCAAAATAACGCGTTAATTCCGCTAAAATTATTATAGAAAAAATAAATGCAGAGTAATCACACTGATAGCTCCGCCCCCTTATTTTCTTTTGCGAAGGCTGCGGTCACACATATGCAAATAAAAAACTGGACATGCAATGGACTTCCGCTTTCCTATGCGAAATGCATATGTTGTCGTGCTGAAAGTGGGCAGTGCAATAGGTGAGACACGCACAAAACTGTATCTTCCGTACACGGTTGAAGTCCGTGTCAGCGGCGATTGTTGGTCACACAACATAAGCCGTTTTGACAAGAGCCGTTGTTATTTTGTGACGGGAAAATGTGTAGGGGGCAGTTTTGTGTGCAGTTATCATTAGGAACATTGTACAAAACCGATTGGTTAGACGTAATATATTGTAAGACCATATAATTACCACCATTCCTGCATTTCATAGTGCCTCGCTAAGAAAACTACACAATTGCAAGCCTGTGTAATCAACCACACACACGTCCTTGATGTTGTTTGCAAATTCAGCGTTCAGTTCCCCTGTGTTGGATGAAGGGAAGGTGCGATTTTGCTTCGCCACAGGAAGCAAAGGTTTTATTCCCTCCTTCGCTTGCAGAGAATGGAAGTGAACAGGAGGCAAATATTGGCTGCTGTCAATTTCACACGTGTGACCGAATGCAGCCTACTGCTGCTGTGGTCAGAGAATTCACACAGCGTAGGTGAGAACGCGTCTTACAAAACTATTGTTGTTGCAGTTACTGACAAAACTATCCCAAGAAGCTGGACAAAGAGTTATGTCTGTCTGTCTGTCAACTTTCATTGCCTTGACTTCTGGTCACAGAAAATTGAGAAATAGGCAAATAATTATTTATGCGATAAATTATATTAATTAATAACAAAGCTTGTAATTTATTCTATTTATTTTAATTGTTATTGCTTGACAGCCCTAATAATCATGTATTACCTGTGATTTACTGCTTGTAAAACATATGCATATTTTAAAAGTTTGAAAGCTTACAGTAGGTATGTCTTTCTGAAAAGGTCAACATCACCTGTACTTGTACCTTCTCATAATATTTGATCTCATAGTCTATAATGGGAAATACGGCCGGTTCTGGCTCCTGCCAGGAGAGGGCGATACTGTTGGGAGAGGCCCAGTCTTTCTTCAGAGACCCCACCAGAGTAGGACCTAGATGGGACATACGGACATATGTGCACATGCACGCACACACACACACACACACACACACACACACACACACACACACACACACACACACAGCTCAGTGAAGTCTACCCACTTATACACAAATAATCATGTAATTCTTTTGGCATGGAACATCTCCCAGTGAAATATGAAAATGATAATCAACAGCAATTGTTTTTATTCCCATAATGCATTGAGTGGAAAGGCAACAGCGACAAGTTTATAATTTTTTCATCATAACCTTGTAAGTCTGCAATCCCGCATGTGTCAACAGTTCACGATAACAAAATAATTACCATTCCATTATGAATGCTTGGCTATGTTTGTTCTATTCTCTTGTGCTTCTATTGCGTGGTAAATAGTTCATGGAAATACAGCTATCTGGTATGCAATATAGTCTTCTATTGCATACCAGTTCCAATGAAAATACACTTTTTTACCACTTTGCACCAAACTTCACAACCTTAGTGTAATTTTTCACAACTATAGACACAAAAATCACAACTGATGCAACAAAATGCATTTTTTGCAACTCTAACACGTTTTCCAATTGCTTGGATACAATAAACATAACCCTAAGATCATTTGTTCATTGGACTCAGATCACCTGTTCAATATGACACAACTTAAGATCAAAGTATTACCATTTCAAATTGCAATTGAAACAATATTTGAGATGATCGTCTATTCATTTCATTAAAATGATCTAAATATCTAATATATAGAACTGTTCAAAATTATAAGTAACTGTTGCATTACTCTTACATTAAAGCATTGTATTATGGAAACTGACAAACAATATTCCAAGTTTAGATCATAAATGTTTCAGGATAAAGAGATCCATTGACACCAATTGCAGTGGAACATGAGTGCACTACAATCTATGAATGTAATATTTCATCAACATTGTTTACAGTTTCAAACACTGTTTCTAAGGCCCCATGTACAGTACTGCAAAACTTATCCAGAGCATGTTTCGAGATTTGACATTACTTTATATATGCAGGCCCTTGATTATTGATTTGACATTGTGTTACAAGCAGGGGTGGATCTTAAGGATTTCCACTAGCCCGGCTAAAATATTACTAGCCCTGTAACTCTATTTACGAGTAACGCAGAGTCGTTTCTAAAAACGTTTTCTATAATGCCTGTATTTTACCAGTAGTCATGTTAAAGGTATGTCTCTGCAAAATAGCCTATTACATAACTCTTAGAATTCCAGAACTTTTAAACTTAAAGTAGGTTACCCACAAATACAAAGTTTAGCAAATTGGCAGTGTAATGGTATGTTATTATGCACACACACACACCTATATTATTATTATTAATGTTATATTTGTAGACTATTAAACGGTTTTAATGCACCAAACATTAATGGGACTGACTTCACATAAGGATTCACCATAGCCTACAGTAGTCTAACTGTTAGATAGAATAACACTGTTTCATACTGTAGCCCACAGACAGTAGGCCTATTATAAAACAGAGCACTCAGCTACTGTACCAGAGAAAACTGAAGAAGGCATTAGATCAGTCAAGAAAGTCCTGGCTTTGTAGCTGGGCAGACAGCAGTATGTTCTGCATTCCCTGTCTGCTGTTCGCACCGAGCAGTGTGTGGTTGTGGGGGGCGAGGGGGTCCTGACACACAGGTAGGCCTACGTATAGCTACGTATAACTCGAGCATCTGCATCATTCTGCACCACTCTGCAACACTGCGACCCGATCAGAAAACATAATGTCAACACGGCAATTGATATCTCACATGAAACGTAAAGCATTTTAAGTAAAAGTATCAATCAGTTTCACCAGTGCACGCACTGTACACATTCCCGATAGCGCCAGCATAGTGAAAGGAACGATGCATTTACAGGCTTGCTGTCGCTAAAGTTGTCTAGACTCTAGTTCCTTCTAATTTCTCGGCGACTGGTTATTTTACGGAGCTACTCAAAAATAATTTTCCTAGCTAGAGAATTTAAATACCGCCTCTTTTTTAAGGTGGTCTGATTATGAGGGCCGATTATCCTCATCGCAGTATATTTTTACAGTAAGCCAGGCGAGGAACACTATGCAGTTGATGCTTTTTCTGCTGTAGTTTCTTTTTTTATAGGTCCAGCCGTCCATCCATCTTCATCCGCTTATCCGGAGTCGGGTTGCGGGGGCAGCAGCTCCAGCAGGGGAACCCAAACCTCCCTTTCCCGAGCCACATTGGAAAGCTCTGACTGGGGGATCCCGAGGCGTTCCCAGGCCAGTGTGGAG
>JAODUE010034673.1:0-20698 GCA_027564755.1 Amblyopsis hoosieri
GACACTTGCTAAAAGGTGAACATTCATTTGTATGTTTTTAATTTCTAAAATATTATAGTTTCATAGGAGGTTTCATATACTTGGCAAATGCTTTTTTCAGAAGTACTCTGTTGTGGGTGCAAATATTCTGAGGCTTTTATTGTTCATATCAATATCGGAATTATACCATATCGACCGAAATTATTAAGTATATCGTGATATAAATTTTGGCCATATCGTCCAGCACTACATTAGATTAATATAGGCTATTGTTCAGTAAACGGATTAGAAATAGGCTTCTTAAATGATGGTGTGTTGATTAACTTAACCTAAACATTGCTCGTTGATAAAGACGCACTCGCGTGTCATACCGAAATTGCATCTTCGGTCATACCACCTAGCTATCATAACCCTGCAGTTCTCAGTCCACACTCTGACGAGCTGACAAAAACACGTTACTGGAAGGTCAATAAAAGCCTCGCCATTGAAAAGCAAGAGTAATCCACGCAAAATACAAACTCCAAATGACAAAAATTATTGCAGTAAAGAGTGGGAACAACGATATAAACGATAAAGAATCACTTAAGACGGTAGATGTATTTCGATCGTCATACAATATGTTGTTGTATCGCACAGCCCTAGCATCACTGTACTGTGTGTGTGGCGCGGGGCCTACCTGATGCCCAGGGGCGAGGGCCCCTGCCCGTTCAGCTGGCCTCCCTGGAGGAGGTGGGCCACGGTGTAGTATGCCATGTAGATGGTCGAGTCCGACAGAGACTCTATGAGCCACTGCTGGTCCCAAGGCAGGCGAGTTCCTATAGCAACCGGCCGGAACATGCACGCGCGCATGTACGCACACACACACACACACACACACACACACAAACAGAACATACATGGAAGGGAGGGACGTACAAACATGGTGCACAACACAAACCAATTAGTCATGTCACACGGTCCTGACATTCTTTCTTAGACACAAAGCACACTGGCCACATGCTGCCAATGCCCACACACTGACACCCAGACGAGCTCACCAAGGCCGTAGGTGCGAGAGCAGGCGTGTTCCTGGAGCCAGGCCAGGGTCGCCTCAAAGTTCTTCCTGGTCTCCTCACAGAACCTGTTCAGCGGAACACAGTGACGTGCGGACTATTAAGTAAATCCAGTAGCATTTTCAACAATAGTACAGATATAGTTGCAGGAGGATTGGGATGTTTACGTAACCATTAAGATAAGACAAAAAGATTATACAATATCCATAACATAAAAATGCACGCTTGAATTAAAAGTGTCCATCTGCTAACATAACATATTTCTAACCCTCATACTACACCCAAAACATCACAACAAACAAAACAAATCCATGAGCCACATGAGAGATTGGTCTTACGTCTCTAAAGACTTGAGAGCTTCATTGGCCTGCTTCTTCCACTCTGTGTCACCATAGTCTAGATACCTGAGAGACACAACACATAAGACCGGCCTAAAAAGACTTCCTCAACATATTGAAAGCCAGGTCAGAAAATGTCCTAAAGTCAATACCAATGTTTTAGAGATATTGCAAAATGTACACCAACATTTTTTAAATAATAATTACTTTAATATTTTATTATAGAAAATTGTAAACATTTGAATAGTAAAACAGCATTAATACTAGACCAACAAACAACTGTGCACATTATTATTATTATTATTATTATATATTGATTATATTCTTGTCCTAAAATCGACTATAACTTGAACCAACTGTGAATTAAATGCTAATATTAAACAACTTAACCCAGTCAGAAAAAAGTAAGTAATTCATCCTGAAATGTTGTTGGAGGGAAATATAAAATAAGTAATTTCTGAATATGTATTCATTCAGTTAATACATCTAAAACATTACATTTAAAGATAATGTCAGCAATTGTAAGCAAATACTCTTTTTGTCAAATTCAGGAAATATCTTCAGGCAATAATCAGGTAATAATGCATGTCCAACTTGGGGAGTTGTAGCTTCTGAGGGAGCGCCCTATGGCATTGAAAGAGGTGTTCTCATTCAAATATCAACAATAATTCTCCAGCATCGCTGACTCTACCTGTCCTCTGCACTTACCACTGATCGCACAGGGCCACAACACACTCGTCTGCTGAGCGAGACATCACCTGCTTCTCTGGTTCCATGTAGATCATGGCTTCACCCTGGGACACACAGCAACACCAAAGGCCACATCACAACAGCAGCAGCATATTAAAGCACTACATCACACTGCCAGCTCTGAAACCACACTGGAGCACACAGTTCACAGGCACCCAGATGGCTAACTGCAACACACACACACACACACACAAAATATACTAAAGCTCTGTTTACAGTGAAGCTATGCCAATAACAAAACAGAATGATGACTATATTGGAAAACAATGTCTCATGTAACCACTTTCGTAATACGTGGCTTAAGCGCCGATTTGTGCATCTGCGTTGTCGAATTGATGTGCAGCCTACGCCCTAGCCTGATGAGCTTGATGCAGTCGTGAGCAATGCATTTCAACTTCCGCGCTTGTCTGTCGGCGGTGCAGACATATGCACAAGCGTGCATGCAGAGCCCCTCTATACCAAACTGGGTGTCTCCTTTAGGCTCACGAAATATAAACACAAAAAAGAGCGTTTTAAAATAAGCATGGATGTAAATATTTTATTCCAGCGAATATCTTAATTACACCAACAGTGTCGACTGAAAATAGTATATATAAAAGACATAATAAATGTATTTTTGCTGCCCGTACAAACAAGGCAATCCCATATAGATATCCCTGTTTTGTCATGTGCAAAGTTGTAGTCTTGGTAAATATAGCTCAATAAAGACATAAAGGTTTCTTTCCAGTGAATCTAGTAATTATACTAGGACTGTCAAAGAAAAATGCTCTGAGCCGTTGTTAAAATATTTCCAAAGCACGCTGGCATATGGGCTTGCATCCACAAGACAGTTACACAAGACACTAAATTTTTGGAGAGGCGTGCATCGGGTCTGAAGAGCATACCTTCTCTACCATCATCTTCTGGATGGGTTTCTTGACATCCTGGACCTTCTGTCCCTTGTAGCCATCAACCAGCATTATCTTAGCAAATGGAATGTAACCGTTAATGAGGAGGGTAGAGGGGCAGGCCTGCGGAAAAGGACTGGAGTGTTGACACGCAGGAGACTCACCCCTTCGTAGAAGCCCTTCAGGTAGACCTTCTCTTTAGCCTCGGCCAGCTTCTCCCTGTCGTTCTGGCTCTGAATCTTAAGCTCGTCGCACACCAGGGGAGCAGAGAGGTTACCGTAGCCTGGGATATCAATGATGGGGACCTGCACAAGTTGGAGGGTTGTAACGAGACGTACAGTAATGCTACTTGGTCATAGCCAGCAAGAGGACATAAGCTCTTGCCCCTTCTCTTCTCCTGTTGGTAGTCCATTGTCAGAAAGCATGGCTAATGTATCCAAACATACAGTATACTCTTGGGTAAAACACCTAGCAAACATAGGGCTGGGCCTTTAATCAAGGATAGCTTTAATATAATTGCTACCCCTTGGTGTAACTGCTTTATAATGCATTGCAATGGTTTACATTTTTGTTCTCCCTCAGGTTTGGGGGCAAAGTCCCATAAGACCAAACTGACCTTGACCGTTATAACTTACCGGCTCAAAGGGCAGGACCATCTTGTCCTCTATTCCATATTTCTCTCTCAGGGCCTTTCAGGAAAGGAAAGGACACCAACAGCCACTTAATAACATAATTACATAGTTCAATACAACATAAAAGCTTTCTAAAAGACGGAGCAAAAGAGAAAAGACATGTTGGGCACAGTCAGACACCAGATTCAAAAGCGTTTTTGAATTTTTCCCCTAAATCCATCCAAACAATGAAGTGACTTCCATGGCAATATTTTTGCAACATGGACATATTCGAGGAAGTAAAACCTATGGTACCTTTCGCCAAACAAAGTACATGCACTATTCATTCTGGGCAATGAATGAAAGACCAATACAATAAGTGAAGTAAGCTTGCGGGCCTCAAATGGCAGGTAGGTGTAAAACAGCTGCTTTGAACCCACCGGTTTCTTCTTAAGGTCTCTGAGAGCAGCAATGTCGTCGGGGGCATCAGACGGCACACTGGTTACAACGCCAGTGCCTAAATGACACAGAGCCAAAGAGCACACCACACGATACAGATCTCTGTTATTAAAAAAGGTCACACTTTGCTATTAGCTCCCATAGCTCTATAAATAGGTTGGGATAAATAGTTCATACCTTTGTCTTCTTTTATGGTGAGCATGGGCAGAGCAAATATGTTCTTATAAGATGTCAGTGGGGCACTCAAAGCGCACCCTAGAATATCCTGGAGGAAGGGAGGGGTGCACCATTATCTCCATCGGCTAAAACACAATCCAGCTAAGATGCTTTTCACGGGGTGGTGGTTACGTGGATCACTAAGCAACAGGCAAACAAGCTTTTCGATTTGTTGACGTAGAACTCACAACCTTCCCGAAGTCGATATGGTCAACTGAGGGTTATGCCTATGCGGTGGGGAGGTTTATGTGGAAATGCTATGCCTATGAGGACCTTAAACAGGGTTTTAAGAACTAGGTATATAAGCCTAGCTAGAGCTGTTACTATTCACTATACTGAACTATTCAGGATTGAACATAAACACAACGTTCTGTGTAAATGGACACAGGTAGGCTACCTGTCCCAATATCTCCATCACCACAGGCACCACTCCATTCTCCTTGGTGAAGCCCTGGAACGCCATGTTCCTGGCAGACCGCTTGGTGCAGATGAAGATGTCCCCGCTAACCGTCTCGAAGGCTACATACTTCATGTCTGGTCTCACCCAGCAGTTGGTTTGGCCAAACATGGTTTCTGGTCTCAGAGTGGCTGCCACCAGATAGATGCTCTTGCCCTTTGAGCCACTAACACAGAGATAAAGGTTGTTCAGCCACTAACACTGAGAGAAAAGATGTTCAGCCACTAACACAGAGATAAAGGTTGTTCAGCCACTAACACAGAGAGAAAGGTTGTTCAGCCACTAACACAGAGATAAAGGTTGTTCAGCATCTAACACAGAGAGAAAGGTTGTTCAGCCACTAACACTGAGATAAACGTTGTTCAGCCACTAACACAGAGAGAAACGTTGTTCAGCCACTAACACAGAGAGAAAGGTTGTTCAGCAACTAACACAGAGAGAAAGGTTGTTCAGCCACTAACAGAGAGAAAGGTTGTTCAGCCACTAACACAGAGATAAAGGTTGTTCAGCATCTAACACAGAGAGAAAAGATGTTCAGCCACTAACACAGAGAGAAAAGATGTTCAGCCACTAACACAGAGAGAAAAGTTGTTCAGCCACTAACACAGAGAGAAAAGATGTTCAGCCACTAACACAGAGAGAAAAGTTGTTCAGCCACTAACACAGAGAGAAAGGTTGTTCAGCCACTAACACAGAGAGAAAGGTTATTCAATATTAAAGATAATCACCAGTTAGTCAGCTAACTAGATGTACATACACTTTCATCGCAACGAGCACTTCCAGGAAAACTATACAAAATAGTGCAGTTGCTACTTAAAACAGGATACAGTGTTTGGCTGTAAATAGTTACTGTAATATTGTAACTAGTAGTGAAATTAATTACTTTTTCCAAAACAGTAATAATATTACAAATACTAATAAAAGTAATGCTGCATTACTGTGTTACAAGAGCGAGATTTCTGGTCCTAGCAAATTTAGGGTAGGCTAATTGAACCAACCTGTCCAATCATCTGGTTTGAGAAGCTGCAATGTTTTCACTTTGCCTGATTGTTGACTCCTAAGGTTAATTATTGTTCCAATAGAGAGGATTCACTTCTAAAAACCTGGCTACACAGGTTGTCATTTTTCGGAAGGGGCGAGGCAGGGTAGTAATTGTGAAAGTAATACAGTAATTAGGGATGGTACGATCCAGTTTTTTCAGTCCCGATACACCGGACTTTGTGTATCGGCCGATACCAAGTACCGATCTGATTCCAGTGTTAAATTAAGTTTTAAGTTAAATTGAAAAGTAAATGACAGCCAATCTCTATTTTAGGACTTAGATGCATTTTATAAACCTGCTGCTGATAGTGTGGCCTGGGTAGGTTAGATATGACTGATGCTTGACAGTAGACCTACGCGTGTACATGTATTTAATTGGATCAGCCCCATGGATCGGTTACAACTGTCCAATTGTCACCGATACTGATCCAGCTATTTATGTCAGTATTGGACCGATTTCCGATCTCAGTATCGTATCGGTGCCATCCCTAATAGTAATGTAACATATCTAATTACTTTTAATACCCAGTAATAAGTAAAGTAATAGTATTACTTTATGAAGGAGTAATAAGTAAATAGTAACTTTTCCTGAGTAACTTGCCCAACAATGAAAAGGAACATGTCACCTGCTGTAGAAGACTTTGGACTTTAGTTTTGCTGGGTAGGGCTCAACAATCTTCATCTTGATGAGTGTGTACTCCTGAGGTCCCACTCCCTACAAATGAAGAGTTTATCAGTACACTCAAAAAGACCTACAGACGGACTCTCATCCAGTTAACAGTGTTCCTGTGTCTGTGCTGCTACCAAGTTTACATGAAGAATTAGATAACTGAGTTTGAGAGTAGAGCAGCAGTAGAGTCTTGATCTATCTGATTCAGCAACGTATACAGTAGTACTCAAGATGAATAGCCAGATAGTACCTCTCCTGTCTGCCTGTCGTGGTCCATGCAAGGTTGTCCATCCTTGGGAGAGTAGATTGTATACCTGCAGCGAGTCAGGGACAATATGAAAGTAATACAAATGTGTGCCTGTTATGTTTTCCAACCAAAGCAAATGTTCTGTGTTATCATGCAGCAACATTGACTAAGACTAATGAGAGAACCTCCGACCACCCTGTCTACATTATAGCTGTTTAATTGAACTGTCATATGCCATCAAAATGTAAGAAGAAATCCAATAATAAATAGAAGTGCAGCTCATCTCACCTTTTGCCAAATTTGATCTTCTTCCTCTCCTTCAAGGTGATGAACTGCCACCTGACAAAGGAGTCGTAGAAGGGGTTCACATCTGTGGTGATGAATGATCGCCTCCAGTCCACCTGTGAAGATTACCCGATTACTATTCAGATTAGAACCCAACTGACCTATTCACACAAAAGCTGTGTGAATTTATTCAGCCCTTCTAGCAGTAGTTCAACCAACCAGCATGTCACACATTCCTACATTTGATTCTTTGAAGAGTGTGCAAAAAGTACTTTTTATTCAATAGAAACAAATAGCATAATCCTGGCATATCTTGCTATAAAAAAATATAAAAATATAAAAAAATAAAAAAATAAAAACACTTACAAAAATATGTGATTTATTAATCGCAATTAATTACAGCGTGCGATTAATCGCGATTAAATTCTGACAGCCTGTGTCTATATTCATGTACCTTGACCCCCATCTTTTTGAGGTCTTTGACGGCCAGAGGAGGGAAGTACTCCAGCCAGTGTTCAGCACTGGCAAACTGGACTATCTCGTTGTCACTCAGACCCAAAGACTTCATGATGTCCCATTGGAACTTGGAGGCACCTGCCTTGGCTGCTGCCTTGCTCTACCGGTGGGGGGAAAACAGTATTGAGGGGATGCGCATTGTACACACTGTTGCCTGTACCTTGGTGGTCAAACATTGACATGTATTGAGAATATTTGTCAAATGCATGTACAGTATGAAGGTCATTATTCCACACAGACCTTCTTGCCCTTGGCCTTGTCTTTGATGATGATTTCATCAGACACGTTTGGCTTCTCTTCCTCCTCTTCCTCAACATCTGGGAACTGCGGAGGGTTTCCATACACCTCCATCTCTCTCTTTAGCTTGTCTGCACAAGCCTAAAGGATAGCAAGCTATTTTTACAAATAACTGGGAACTGAGGTTGCTGAATGCTTACTTTGCCTAACAACTGTAATGATAAGTGATTTACAATGCAAAACAGCCAGGAAGAGCTTCAGGAGAAACACTTACTTTGATAGGCATTCCTGTACAGTGCAATCCAAATGGGAAGAGGCATTGTTTTCCTTTCAAACGCTGGTAACCAACAGCAAACTGGTAAGGAAGAAATTAAAGCACAGGCGTTAATGTTATGTTAAAGGAACAGTGTGTTTTAATATTCAAAACTGCATAAACGTTTGTTAAACTCTGTAGTTTCCATTTCACAACATATGGTTCGTTCATTCATTTGTGGAACGGAACGGGATAAATATATCTAAAAACATATGTCTACAAATTACTGGTGAAATGTATACTCAAGTTACTGCAGTTAATATAACATTTTATTTTAGATTACAACTTGAAATATACAGTACCTATTAAATTGTTTGTGGTAATTTAAGAATACCAGTAAAGACGCCATCAGCAGTATGTGTTTAAGGAACAATTAAAGTGAATGGCAGACAAACCCAACTGATATACAAAATGTCAGGCTGATGAGGAATCTGCAGAGTTCAGTTACATTTTATAAAAGGTTACACACAACTACAAGGTGTTTAAACTTACCTCACACTTGGACAAACTAAATGTGTGACCAAGATGCAACCTCCCATTCATGTAAGGGTAGGGGAAGGTGACAAGGTACTTGTTTTTGCTAGAACAAAAAGGAAGATTAACTCAGTGTAAGATACACATTTTTGGAGTCTGTAGGGTCAAACCTGGATAACCAAAAATAATGACGTTGCTTTAGCTGCAATGACGTCACTTTAGCTGCATTTCGTTTTGAGATCCAAACCTATTTCACCTTGCTGTCAAAGTTCTGTGACGTCCGCAAGCATCATTGGCTAACATTAAATATATGGCAGCAGGCAAACAATGTTTTCATATTCGCATAGTTGCATCTGGCATTTGACACATGAATGAAAAAATACATTCTAGTTAATTAAGTTAGTCACAGTAAAACGTATGATGTATCATGCCATCCTCAAGTATACTTAGATACAATAAATAAGAATAGTATACTGAGCATAGTATCGTTATACAGAAATGTACAAAAATGACAGCTATTTACTTAGTGCTTTCGCCAATGGTGGTAGGTGCATCACAATCAAATGCCTTCTCCTGCTCCCATTTCTGTTGGATTTCTTGCTCAATATTTCTCAAGAAGTCCAATTTCGCTGTTCCCTTTCGCTCCTAAGAATAACAAGCATGGGTCAAGATAACTGGTCAAACACCAATCCTAGTCTAATCTAGATATTCAGATTCAGTTCAAAATCTGTTTAGAATTCTAAAAACACATGATGTACTTAGTACATAATGAAAACCAACGTTGCATGGAATACATAGTTCAGCTATGTAACAGTCTCCATTCGAATCACATTTCTTTTCCAGACCACAGTTGGAAAATAAACTGTGGCTGTAAATGGCTAGAGTTAGCTCAAGTAGCTAGGTAGTTAATTATATATGTCACAATGTCTATATACCAACATTTAACTGTACTAAAAATGCAAACGCGTTATAAGTAGTGCTTGGTCTTATCCTACCGTCATTTTTATTGAAAAATATAACTTTGCACGTGGTTATTCAGCCACAAGACAAGAGCAGCGATAGTGCTGAATTTGACAAGGAAGACCCACGCCTCCGGTGCCTTGCTGACGACATCGCTACTAAAATACCATTGTTTTCTGGGAAATGTAGTTTAAATATTAATCTTTTGAAATGTTGTCCTGTACATATTTCCAACAATCATAAAACCACACCAAACCAAAACTATATGTTTTAATGTTGTATCTTTCATGAATAAGTAGCTATACTGATTTAAAATGCGTTTTGACTTTATCGTTGTCACAAATACTGTGACGACTCTCCATCATCGTAGGGTATACGTTGCGACACTTCTGTTGCTGCTATGCCGTAAACCACTTTGTGCGACCTGCAAGTGAAGACAGAAGGCCTTATATCTTATAATATTTTAGACGATGAAATTGGGATTATTAACCAGATTTTTCAATTTATAGACAGTATTTGAGTCTTTCTCACGATGATCATAGAAAATGTGGAAGCTTTGAAGTCATGGCTGGCAAAACTCCTGGATCCAATGTGAGTGATGAATTGCAGTGATATTTAGCATCCATGCTAACTATATAGCCAGTGAGGTAGACATCCATGGGGCATCTGTGGACAGATTACTACACGAGTTAGCCACCAGGGCCCGTTAGCTTGCTGTTGTATTGATTAAAATCGTCTGACATTTCAATAATTTAGTTGTATACACGAATGTGTTCGTACTCTAAAGTCTGTTTAATGTTATGTTTAAACTGTATTTAGACTCTACCGGTAGGTCAGGAGTACTTGTACTAGCAATATGGTTAGCTTCGGTCAGTATATAATTCAACTTGTTTTGCCAAGTGCCTTAATTGTAGCACAGAAACGTATGGCTGCTTTCTGAATCTGTGATCAGACATTTATGAAGGAGAACATAACTGTCTTATTTATGCTAATGTGTTGCTATTAATACTCTCTCTCTAGCTCTGTTCCGTAACTCTATTATTGCTTTATTGTCAATTGCTTATCTTTTTTGGAGGATATCTATTCTATGTTGATGTTCATCCACAGATGTGATGCTGACCCATCTGCATTAGCCAATTATGTTGTGGCCCTTGTGAAGAAGGATAAAACCGAAAAAGAGCTAATTGAACTCTGCAAAGATCAACTTGATGTGTTTCTACAGAAAGGTATACCGTAGTCAGGGATGCAAGCAAAGTTTAATACTAAGCCAAGTCATGTATTTTCCTGAATGATGAATAGAAAGTAATCAGTGCCACACAGTTCAGAAGTAGACTTCCTCACATGAAGTTATCATGTTGGAGGCTATGCAAAAGCAGACATTTAAACTAGTGGGTGCTCAGTATATAGTTTACACTTAAAATAGTTAAAATAGCAGTTTAAAACAGACAGACAGGGTTAAAGACTGAATAACTATCAGGATGAACAATTAAACAAATAGATTGCTGAAGCTCTGTGATCCCAAGAAATCAGCAAAACAAAAATCATTATGGGCATGAAAATGTAGCAACCATATTTGAGAAAACATGTCATGTCACAAAATGTTAATAAACCTAGCAAACATGCTAAATGCAAAGGATATATGCACAGGATATAATGAGCTTTTCTACCGGTATTCTTTGAACTGTTCAGAGCCCACAAGAACACAATTTCCTAGTTGCAACAACTGACATCATGTAAAAACAAAGACAGTTGACATAGACTGAGAATGTTAGACCTGTTCCTGAATAAATATCAATCACTAAATATTGTGTTCTATTTCACTGCAGAGACAACAGGATTTGTCAATAAACTCTTTGAATGTCTGACAACTAAGAACTATTTGGGATCTCCAGTCGTCAAGGAAACTCTGAAAGATGAGGTCAAACCACCGTCAGTCAAATCTGATGCTGTAGAGGCAAGTCACTTTTCTTATGCAAATATTTTTGAGCTCTCGCCCATAAATTCACGTTGAACCACTAGCTTTCATGCTTAGGTGAATCCTGTTTTATTTTTAAATAATTAGAATTCTGTAGGAAAATACTGATGGATTGTTGGATCAAGATAGCAAGAGGAGAAGATCTAAGGGCCGATTCATAGTTTACGCGGACGCAAATGCACTGAGCTACACAAAGAGGGTTGGACACATACAAATGTGTCCTAATTTCGGTAATGCAACTCAAGCGTGTCTGCCATTTCCCGCATTGCCATGAGGGGCACAATGGGGAAAAATGAGCAGAGCATAGAGCAGCTAACTAGAACATCTGTTTGAACTGGTTCGCAATACAATACTGAGTGCTATGTAAGTGATCTGCTGTAACACAGTAGATAATACGTTGTGTGGAGAAAATTTAAATGGGCTCCCGATTTGAGCGATAGGCAAACGAAATGAATGGAGAGGAAAGGAGATTAGGGACTGTTTTGTGCTGGCTTAGAGTAAAATGTGGGTGCGTGTGCCTACCGTATGTACCATATTTGATTGGTATCAGAATTTTGTTTCTCTTGCCACTGACAATTCAGCAGTAATAATATAATGCATTCATGTGCACTAGTAGGCTGTTTGCATTTCTACCTGACAAGTCACCAGAGACTCTGATACCACCTGTTGGATGAAAGTGTATCGCATCTGAAAAGGCTCGGCTCGCCTAACCTGTGACGCCAAATGGATTGCTATACACAAGTCCTTCAAAACTGTTTTTGAAAATGGCAGGCACTTTCAAAAAATACTTGGCAGTTGATTAGATGAACCGTCTGTCTGTCATTGTTGTTTTCAAGTCTCTTTTGCTGTAGCCACACCTACATCATGCCCGTAGCTATCGGTACGACACTGATTGTTCAGTTGTTAAAACCAAGGCAATCTGAAGCTCATGAGATCGGATGGTCTCGCGAGGCTACAGCACACCAACTGACACGCGTTCTCTATGTACTGATATGATGCGCCTAGCCCTTGCGTTATACATTTTCACCAGTGTGAACAGCATAAATGACATGGAATCTGAACCACTTTCATATATGTAGATCTAAATCAGATACATAGACAGGGGGCGGTTCACTTATTCCCTGACAGGGTTGGTTCACCAGGGAGTGATAACATTTATCCCATGGCGAAACATCTCTCTCCTGAGTGGTCTATTCTAGGTGAGAGGGCCCCCCATCCACAGTGCATGGCTCATGTATGCGAATCATATGCAGCCCACAGAGCCCACCTTTCTCCACACTGTGACTCATTGCACATCGTGGCACCACCATGTTCGCCACCATCATCACCAGCACACATTTTATCTCCTTTCTCTCATCAGGCTGAAACTGCAGAGGAGGACAGAGACAACAGGCGCAGGAGAAGTCCTCTTAGAAGCCGCACTGACTTCAATGAATCCAGGTATTGCTCTGGCCATGGAGGAATGTATACCATAAAGGGCAGGGCATTTCCATGAGATAGTGTGCTAGCTTGTGTGTTTAGAGTCTAATTTAAATACATACACAATTGGTGGGCATGTAAGTGTTAATTCACTTGTCTCAGATATATACAATCGTTCTAACCAACCACCAAACCTCTCTAAAGAAACAATGCCACTCCCTCCCTGTTAATCTCTAGTTACTTCCCCTTGCCGTGGTTAACTCCCTGCAACCCCCAAGATAGACGGTTGCTGTTTACCCCTGTGCTTTAGCATGTCCAGTGCGCGGTGAGCTAACAGTATGGTGCATCGTGTGGCTCACAGGTACCGCCAGGTCTCTTGAGTCCTCTTGTGGCCTGATTGAGGCCTGATTGAGGCCCTGGCGTCCAATAGCCTGTCCCCTGTTGCTTGTACCTCCACACAAGAACAACACATTTTCCTGATTGCCGTCACAAGCTGTTTTTGTTATGGCACCATGCAACTTCACATTGCTTCTCATACTGTACTAAGTTTAACAGATGGTATTGGTGTATATAGAGATACATTGGCGGAACAGGATTGCGCTGTGACTTTTTTTAATAGAAGCCGCGATGACAGAAGACGAGAGGACCGCAAGCGCCGTGAGCTGGACCGCCACGGGAAGGGCGCGGGAGACTCCCACCGGGAGCGCCACGAGCGTCGGCGGGGGAGTCCCCGGGGGAGGAGCTACAGCAGGAGCCGTAGCAGGAGCGGCAGCCGAGGGAAGAGCAGGGACCACGAGCACAGAGGAGGCAGAGGTGAGCGAACTCAACACACACACACACCTGTAGCACCTGCCAGCGCTTTAGTCTCTGTCTTCCGTCCGCTAGCTTGCGCACCTACCGCTGTCACTGCAGCAGCTAACGCCGCTAGCACAGGTGCCGCGTCAAAACGGGGGTTTGTTGTCATGGCGACTGCTAGAAAAAGCTTCAAACTATGGGCTGGATGTGGCAAGTTGTGGTGGTGTCTGCAGAGCTTCTGATGCGCATCGCTAGGTGTCGTCTCTAAGGAAGTATGTGGACAGCAATGCAGACGGTGCAATGGGGACTGTGGCGGCCTGACTGGAGCTGGATGGGCTACCCACAAGGTTCATGTGCACCGCTGACGCCATGATGGATGTGCCGTAGCTGCTCTAGCACATTAGAAAGGCTAACCGGCTCGCTTGCATATCGCTCACATGCTCGATAGCATTAGCGGTGAGTAGGCATATGGTGGTGTTTCTCTAACCTGACTCTTTGTCTCTGTTTGTTTGTCTTTGTTTTTCTTTTCTTCTTTGTCTTTCTTCCTTTTCTTCTTTGTGTCTTTATTCCTTTTCTTCTTTGTCTTTATTCCTTTTATTTCTGTCTCTTCCTTTTCTTCTTTGTATCCTTTTTCCTTTCTTCCGTGTGCCTCTACCAGACTTCAAGTCCAAGTTTGAGTTGGAAAGGAAGGATCCGGAAGGCTACAGCTCCTCCAACCCCTCGGCCTCTCTGCTGCCCCACCCTCCCCCTCTACTGCCGCTGCCCACCCCCCAGCACCCCTTCTCCTCGTCTGCCGGCGGGCCCGGAGCCGGGGGCGTTTCCGTAGCAACGCCGGCTCACCTGCCCGACAGCACCACAGACAGCTGGTCCAATTACTTCAACAACCAGAGGCAGGATGGGGCTGCCAGCAAGCCATTCAACTGCAAGAGCCTGTCACACAAGCAGCGCTGCAGGGACTATGACGGTAAGGCTCGCTCTCCCTCCCTCTCTCTTCTTCTCTTCAGAAATTAAGGCTTTCATCCGTTCATTGCTCGTCTGTGTGATCCTCCATTGCAGCTCCTCGTACATATCTCATGGATCATACTTTTTAGCCTTTCAGGCTATGTTTTATTTTCACCACCATGGAGGGAGATTTCTCTATTTTAAAGAATAAATTAATATCTGAGTGAATTGCAACAGCAATGTAGTTAGTGGGGCATTCATTTAAAATAAACATCTCTGGATTGTTCTATTTTAAGAGAGAAAATAAAGTTCTTCCACTATTTACTCAGAGATAGAACACTTAAACTGACATGATTTGGAAGAAAATAACCTGGATGACAGCATAAAATAGTTTAGTAAACTGTTTAGATACAATAGACAGAAATATATGATGCTACACTACAATTGTATTATCATTACAAATTGACCTATCGACATTCTCATTTTTGTCCAATCTCCCACATTGTAATTATGTTTATAAAAAAAAAACTGTTGTGTTCTCCCCTTGAGGGATTGTTGAATACCTTGTTTAGTTCATTACTAATGACTGCTCTCTCTCACTGGGGGGAGGGGAGGGGTGAGAGAGAGAGCTCACAGGCTTATAGACATCTCTCCATGGGGACTGGCATTAGTACTTTAACCACTGGCAGCTTGATGTTGCAGTGTACATCGTAACACACAGCCCAACTACAGTCTTCTTTGTTTACTGTGATTTCTATTCTTATCACTACCACCTTTTGACTGACTCTGCACGTGAACCTGAGGGACCAAGTCCCTGAGTGAAGCAGGTAGCTAGCTAATGGATGCTCATGAGGACCTGAGACACAAGTACCTAGAGGGTGAACACTAAGGTCGTGAGAGTGAGCGTCAATAAGCATTAATTTTAATTGTTTGAAAATCTCACATTTTGACAAGGAATATCAATATATACCTGAGTGAGATATGTATTTAGTTTCTTGTTTGATACTTTTTTTTTTTGTCGTTTTGAATGAATTTGAATAGAAGGCGCATGTGCTCACAATGTTTTGCTAACAGGGAGCCACCAATGCTCAGTTCTGCACGTTGTGGCCATAACTGCACCCAATCACAGGCTACTGCTAATTCTAAAGTCAGTGTTGACAAGCAATGTGTGTCATGGACATTCTCTCACTTCCTCCCCCCTCTCTGCGTGTTACAGAGAAAGGGTTCTGTGTCCGTGGAGACCTCTGTCTGTTTGACCACGGCAATGACCCTCTTATCGTCGACGACGTAGCGCTGCCAGGAATTATTCCGTTCCCCCCGCCGCCTGTAATGCCCCCCAGTGGCCTGCCCATGCCCCCCATGACGGAGCCTCCACCACCACTCAGGATGCCTTCCATGCCCCCATACGGCCAGCCGCCTCCGCCCGGCGTCTTCCCACTCACTGGTAAGTGGTGTAATGTGTAGGACGGGACCTTTTGTACTCTACCTGGTGTCAAGCAGAGATATTACACAACCAAGAGCCTCCGTGCTAGTGTTCCTCAACCCTGGTCCTGGGAACCCACTGCCCTGCATGTTGTATGTGTCTCCCTGCTCCAACACACCTGATTCACATGAATGGCTCGTTATCAGTCTCTGCAGAAGCCTGATAACGAGCCATTCATTTGAATCAGGTGTGTTGGAGCAGGGAGACATCTACAACATGTAGATTGAAGGTTGAATACCTCCTACAGTCAGCTTTATGCTGCATTCCAAACAACTCGGAGGTCAGTTATTTCCCAGTTGAAAGAATATCAGGTGCACGAAGATAAATGTAAATAAAAACCATGGCTGACCATAACAATTGCCAAATAACATTGCCGACATTGGCTATTTTGACATCATTTTACATATATAACTGGTTATACTATATGTTAGCAGCATGTATTATTGTAAGTACAGGCAAATGGTCCATGGGTGCCGTCATTGTTGTGACGTGAAACTGGGAAGTCAGGGTAGTCTGATCTGCCCCGCGTTCACAAGTAGACTTTGAGCGGCATCCTATTGTATTTTTTCTAGTAGGAGGTTGGAAATTCTTGACTTGTATGTACCGGTATTACAAATAGCAATTAATTTTTACAGACTTTGTTTCTTTTCGGTTTCTGTTTTGAAAGTCACTGGTGTATGAACATGCATTTATGGTTCTAGTCAACATGGATTATTTCTTAATTTGTTTGATTTTCTTTTATTTAGATTTTTCAAATTTATATATTTAATTTATATGTATTTAAAGAAGCTATAGGGTTGTGCTTTAAAAAAGAATAAATGTTGTTTGGTTATAACCTATTAGTTGCTGCACTTATCACATCTATAATGGCCTGGTTCTTCTGAACAGTATGCAAGAAGTGTTGAGATTTTGCATGCAGATGTCACTTTGTGACGGTCAGTTGACAAAATGTGATTATTACTGTTATGAGCTTGTGCGCTACGTGGTCTCAGTGGCTTTAGTAGGGCTTTTAAAGCAATCCAGTAACACCGGGCGTTACTTGATGCTGGACCACAGACAAGGTTGCATTGCACATGGAGTTTATCAGTAAACGGTAAAAGGCAGATTTTAGTTATCTGGAAAATAATGAATATCAGCTCTTTCGGCCTTGATCGTTAGGTCCTTAGCCTGAGGGTGCTGGCTGGTTTGTTGATATGACGTTTAGCCCTAAGTCCAGGTCTAAATGTCAGTAATACTGTGTTTCTGAGGCATCAGCTTGGGCTTGTGTCTCCTATAGGACCCCCACTCATAGCAACAGGTGGGATTGACACTCCCAACCATCAATCAGGAAACACTTCCTCTTCTACTATTGGACCGCCTGGTGTGGGCCTGCCGCTTACTCTTCCTCCTCCTCCGTCTTCGTCATCAACTGTGTCTCTTCGCCCACAATATGTCTCGTCTGAATGTAAGAAGCAATGCTTTTCTTTGCTCAGGTCAGGACTGTGTCTCTGGAGGCAGCATTGTCTGCCTTCTAACATGGTTTCCGTTCACTGCCAACGTCTACGTTTTCGTTAGATGCTAACATTTAAATTATGCCCACGTTAAGCACACTTCCGCTATTCTTCAATTGGTCTGTCTGTGATGCATCTATGTATTCAATGTGAAAATCAGACAATTTACGCTTAGTAGTTTTGTTAGAGCTTTTCTAACTGCTTGGGTCAGTGTCCTGCAAAATCAATTCACAGCATATTTCTTTACCGCCGTGTCTTAAAGCAAGCAGTGTTGCAACTGATCTCTTGAACTGTTTATTGTAGAGTCGAGGTAGCTCTTTGTGCCTAGGCAATAAGGCTCTTGAAAAATATCTTTACTCGGGTTATCACTTTCACAAAACTCCCTTTTTTTTTCATTTTAATTTATGTTGTTTTAAATGTGTGTTTATTTCTAGTATCTAATCATGCACATTATCATTGCATCTGTATAGCAGTTGTTTGTTTTTAAGGATATTTTCTTCCTGTGTGTTTATTTTTTTGGGCTCTGTTTTGTGTTTGTGACGAACCCTTTCAGTTGTTTTGGCTGCAGTAGCACATTTTAAACACAAGGTGGCACTGTTTCTGAACGAAAGAAATAAGTATTTCAGAGCAGAAGAGATTCTTCACATCAAGTACTGCTTCACCCATAATCATGCTGCCTTATTCTTATTACTAAACCTGTTAATTAACATGACGGAGACTATCCATTACTTGTCCATGATCCTATCAATCCTGAAAATGTAAAATAAAATAAGGCCTAAAGGCCATGATATACTTGCTTTTGTGCAACGCGTACGTACACGTAGACAAGTCGATGTGTCGTGAAAGGCATTGCTCACATACTTGCCTGCGTACCTTTCATGTGCTTGAAGGATTTAAAATATATCCAGTAGGGGACAGATTAGGGCCGAATCATCCCTGGCTGAAACTGGAATATTTTCCTTGACTACCTCTGAATTTCCACAACATGTCAAAATGTGGAGTGTTGTGGAGTTATCATATATAGGTAATTATTCCTGACTAGCTCTACTAACTTATCTTTGAAACTTCCCACATTTGTGGATCTTTGTTCAGAGACTGCTGTTGACATGTCTGTCCGATCCTGATACACTGCCCCCACGTTCAGGTCCTGTAATGCATCATGCGCAGCCTTAATTTCTGAGGACACACACAAACTATGCTTCAGAGGAACGCAGGATACTTGCCCGATACGCGTGGTAGCCATCTTGCATACACGTAGTTAAAAGCAAGTATATCACGGACTTAAGCGTGAGCTTTCATCCACCTGAAATGGTAGATGTACTGCATTTGTACAATGCTTTTCTAACCCTCAGGACCATTCAAAGCACTGTACACTATTTCCTCACATTCACCCATTCATACACAATGGTGGTGTCAGCTCCTGGAGCATTTAGGGTTAGGTGCCTTGCTCAGGGACACTTTGACATTTAGCCAAGAGTTAGTAGGGTTTGCACCGAGTTCTCGATCACCTGACACCCTGCTCCACCCCCTGTGCCACTGCTGCCCCAAAAATATACCAAATATTTTGTGTGTGTGTGATACATATAAATACATGTGTCTATGTTCTGTTCACTACAACGGTATCTTTTATTTTAGAGTATGCTCTTGACTTTTGTTTTTATGCTCGCTAGCTTGTGTTGCTGGCATCATATATTACTTGGTAAAATATGTTGGTAAATATTAAGTCTGCATTATGGACACACACTGAGTTTGTTATTCCAATGGCCTGTTGTGTTTGTCTATTAGATAACTACGACCTAGAGGGCTATAACCCAGAGTCCCCCGGGTTGACGGCACCAGGTCGGAACCAGTATCGTCAGTTCATCCCCCGGGTTCAGTCCCAGCGCTCCAACCTCATTGGTCTCACTTCAGGCGACGGACAGCTATCCAGAGGTACTGCACAAAGGCCTACCTAGTACCTACCTAGCACCAACCACCCTAAAACTTCTGTCTAGCTCAAGCTAATGCCATATGCGTTAAAGGCAAGGTCAGACATTCTTGCTAACTTTGAGCTCAAATCAAAGCGGTATCTCTCCGCAGTCCTCCGCGGCGCCGCCTCACACATGGAAATGCATTGTGAAGCAAAGCGTAGTGCTACATCTTTATGGATGTGAGAGGTGTTCGCCACTTTGTTTATGCTACTATTTACTCAGCTGGGATGTGTAGAAGTATCAGATTCTTTTTATCAACATGCACAAAGTAAGCTAGCAATATGCAAGGAGATATTTGGTGATCTTAAAAAGTGTTTTATCTTACATTTAGCTTGCAATAGCTGACTTTGCCTTTAAGCTAATTTAATATACATTAAACTAATGCCATATGCGTTAGCCTTATGCCACGTATTTTATAGTTTATCCAGATAGGCCTAGTTAGCAGAAAACACGACATGACTGAAAGGAGCGCATTAGGGTGTTTTAAACACATTTATATTCCTGTGGTGAGGTTTAGTTTCTTTTAATTGTGTTTGTTTTATAGCACTGACTGACTCACCAAGTCACTAGGCCTATACTTCTTACCAGTGTTGTCTCCTCCACGTGTGTGTGTGTGTTCCACACAGCGGCCAACATAGTGATCCAGACAGAGCCTGCTCGGGCAGCCAGCGCTCCCGTCAGCTGTGCACCGCGGTTCAGCACAGAACAGGACGGCAGGAAGAGAGCCCTCGGACCCAGTGCCTCGGAGGCACCGCTGGCTAAAAAGCCTTGGATGGACAAGTAAGACCCACTGACTTACCCAGTCACTCATGTCCTACTAGGGGTGCAACGGTTCTGAAGCCGAACCGTGGATTTGGTGAACCCTTACACCCTGTACTTCCTACCTAAACAAAGTGATACTCCCTCACTTCCTACATAAATGACATGTTCCTCACTGACTATGAATGGGAAGGGAGCCGTAACTACTTTCAGTGGTCACCGGTACATGAAACCAATATGCATACTTGGGATGTCACGATACCAGAAATGTAGTAGTCGATACCAATACCAGTGAAATTCCACGGTTCTTGATACCCATTTCGATACCACGGGGCAAAAAAATAAATAAATAAATAAATAAATATATATAATA
>JAODUE010034684.1:0-20697 GCA_027564755.1 Amblyopsis hoosieri
AGCTCATTGCTGCCTCTCATAGTCCATTGACGGCACTATTTTTTCAGATCGGAGCATAGTTATAGGTATATTTTTCCAAGTCGACGGTACACTTAGCAAATCGACTATTTACGTAACCGGTGACGTCGGTTACGTCGACTAATCGTCCCAGCACTAATATACAGTATTTAGCGATATTAAAGAGTAATAGTAAATATACTGTACAAAACATCAAATAACAAATGTCATCATAAAATGAACAATAAATTGGTTTCTACTAGAAAAATCTATATTTGTATTGCCTAAATTGTATGCAATATATGTAAAAACTAAACCGATTTAGTGCATTTAAGTGCAATTAGGACTGTTGGGAGATTCAGGTATAAACCTTGCAGTCCTTGCAATCAGAACTAAACTTAATATAGCTATAGCTGCTGCATTGGATTGGTGCATTTTATGCTCCAATTGCTAATTACACCACTTGATATTTTGTGCATTGCTGTGAGGTGTGTGTTGTGTGTGTGCATGAGAGAGACTATCATGCACTGATAATAACATGAATTGCTTAGGTTTCACATATTGACCGTGCATTTCATTTTCTGTGGTTAATTTCTTTAGCAAAATACAACACTTCAATCAAGAGACTACGCTCTTATTGCTTTAATCACTGGACTGGCCTATGTGGGCATTTAATTCCATTCACACAAGAGTCTTGCTCAGCAAAGATGGTAAATACTATTAAATTGGTTATTTAAGGAGCTTGACCATGCAAGGCTCTGTATGTGATAACTAAGACTTTAAAATGGAGTCTAAAACAAATAAGAAGCTAGTGCAAGCACAGGAGTGATGTGTGATCTCTTGTTAGTCCTAGTCAGAAGACTAGACCTATAGCAATTGTTTGTCAGTTAACAGTGACGTCTTCATTTGACAAACGAGGTGAGCTATCGTTCCACATGAGAACATTCACTTGGATTCATTTCGTTTTATTTCGATTGGTGGACGGTCCAGTGTGGACCCTTTGAAGGATTATAAATCGAGGAATGGACATATTCTGACTTAATGACCGCTTTCACCTTTAAAAAGGTATGAGACACTTCTCGTCGCCTTTGTTTACATGCCGGTAAATCTGAAGTAGGTAATTACTTTGATATTAAAATTATTTGAAGAATCTCACGATCTGTCTACTTTGACACACGTTTAAATCATAGACATTTAGTTTAAACATGTTTGCAACCACTGCTTTCTTCACATCATGTCTACAGCATGCGCGTGTGCGACAGTAGGCCTACACAAAAACACAATGCAGTTAGTAGGAAGTAAACGAAACTTCGATGCAAGTAATTTGAATTTTTTTAATCGAGTTTGTCGATAAATTGTTTCAGCCCTATTGTATACATTTAAGCTTTTCTCATAATTTTTATTCCATTAATGTTGCGGAAATGTTTTGCTTTTCTGTACCCTACCAGACCCTAAATTCACTTTATGAATAGAAACTGGACACGCTCAATTGGGAAGTGTTCACAGTTGTTGTTTCCTATAGTATAACAGTGTAGTTCTAGAAGTACATTTTCCATTCATTTTCTCAACTGACTTTTTGTAAAGTCCTTATATAAAATGTTTAAGATGTATAGCTGTTTTAAGGCAAACAGCTATGGTTGTGAATCGTATGCTCCTGTAGATAGAAGCCACAAGTCCGTATGATATCAACCTTGTTTTAAGATAAACATTATTTATTTAAATAGATTAATTAAGGATAACTACAGTACCCACAATCCTTAAGTGTAACAGCGACGTCTCTGATTGGTGGAGCTGGCTTTCCTCGACAAACTCGATGATACCATCCTGATCTTGCAAGCTTTATTTGGCGCTTCGGAGCCGTTCGCACCTCTGAGAAGTTCAGTGCTGGTTGTTACCATGGAAATGTTTTAAACCCTGCAAAGTCATGTCTCTTTTCCCTGATTGGTCCAGCGAACCTACCTTGCCTGTCAATCACACACCAGCTACAACAGATGTGTCAATGGCTGCAGAGGCAGGAAGCACAGAAAGAGGGTCAGTCTGTTTTTTAAATAGTCCTTGTGGAATCTCTCAAATCCTACATACCTAGCAGCTTTAACACTATATTGGCTGGGCTGTAGAAAAAAGGGCAACATACATTTTATGCGTTGTAAGGATGCAGGCAATGAGCCAAAACAATTGCTCAATTTGCATGGCAAGATTTCATTTGGCAATTGTTCAAACTTCATAAAGGTCAGCTTATCTTAAAAGCTGGTGAGTCTCCACATTCATACACGCAAAGTGCTGCAAACAAACAAAGTAAACATGCTGGGATGTGTTTAAACACTGGTTTAAATATTAAGTGATCGTTAGCCAAACACAGGGGTAAACCATTTACACAAGTAAACAGTTACAATTCTCTAGAAATAAATAGGCAGGCTAATAGGTAGGCAATGTGAATATCATGGGAAGAGGGAAACACAACTGCTGTTATGTCGTTGACCCACACAACAACGAGCCTTAAGCCCCAGACGCCATTCACTCGTAGCCCATCGCTGGTTTACATTCCAGGCTTTGGTTGCCTAGGTATCCCGCATGCATATTTCCCACCTGTTATCTGTCAGTCAACAATATCCTTAGCTCCCATTGGTAGTTGCCTCAAGATGATATCAGTTTATCTCTGTGATCCGTACCCGCCCACTTCTTGCCGTCGACGACCATTATTTTGCCCTTCATTGATAAGTCACTTGTATCATTGAGGTTCCATGGTCTCGCATCGCTACTGCTAGTCTCTTCCAGTGTGTCTAGGGCTTTACAACACACATTTCAACAGAGCAGAACATTTCATTTACTGATATTCACATTTGTTCACATTAATTACAATTCATTCTTAAAATCTGTCAGTTAGCGAGATGCTGGAATGTAACTTTACAGCGACATAAGGTTTAGAGATTAGGTTTGAGTTCATGATACATGGGTTTTTCTGAGCACACCTCTGCGTAGGCCGGCGGTGCCGTAGCGGAGGCATAGCTAAACAGTGCATGTAGACTAATATCCTAAGAGCCAGCAAGGGGGAAATAAAACATCCTCCTGTCCCTCTCATGCCGTGAGGACATGGGTCTCTCTGGACAAGAAGAGAGGGAGAGAGGGTGGGAGGGAGGGAGGAAGGGATAGAAAAGAAAGGAAGCTCAGCATCCGGACTACTACTGTTTGTCTGGGAAGGGAGGGGCCCGTCGAAGACAGAGGCACAGGAGATCCTGCTAACCTGCACAAGCAAACAAGCATGCACACACACACACACAGAGACAATTGCCTCTCATGGCTTGCCCTGGGTGTGTGTGTATTAACAGACAAATCCACAGCGTCTCCAAATGGAAACTCCCCAAACCAGAAATCTTATGTGCCATGTCAACCTTGACACGGCACAAATACGTATCACAGCCTCTCAGTAAACAGTCACAACAGCTGCCTGGTTGGTGCAATAGGCAGCCAAGGGGAGCTGTACTGTTACTGTTTGGCCAAGGCAGCACAACAACAACAATATTGTATTCGTCACACAACGGAACACGACAAGCGCCAGTCTGGAAGAGTTTTAAGACTTCTGCCAGCGGTCCTGCCCTGAACCAGTTATAGCAGCAGACAAGTGATCACACTGACGCCTTTTGCAGGCAGAGACCAGGCCAGAACCTAGGGGCCAGTAGGTGGTGACAGCGCCTGTCCAGGATATTTGAGCCACAAGGGGTTTAATAACTCATTCTGGTTGCTTTTCTAAATCATTTAAAACATAAAACACCTCCCTTCAATGCAATAGGGTGCTCCTTCAGAAGGTCCGTCCACAAAATTGGACACCCATTGCCAAAGCTATAGGATAGTGTTGTGGGGTGCGGTCTGCACCTCTTTTGTTTGTGTTCCTGTGTAGAAACACCAGATTATTTTGTCAGACGCCAAACATGAGTACATGTGTGCACTAAACAATCTGCACTGGTGGCATCTGTGCGCCATAAATCACACCATACAAGTTACGTATATAGTTCTATGGGCTGCATACTGCAGCCAGAACATGTTCGGGCTTGTGTGTGCATGGAGGGTCACGTGCGGGTGTCAGGTAATCGGTTGGACTCCAGATGACATCATGCTCACACACTAAGCCGTGCCAGGCTAAACACACACACACACACACACAGAGGAAGACAGCCCAGAGAGAGACAAAGCCCAGAAGAAGAACAGGGGAATAGTGTGAAATCAAACAGTAGATGTGAGACAGGCATGAAGGAAACACAGCCTAACAGCATAACAACATGACAGCTGCCACACACAAGGAGTGTGAGAGCTGGAGCCCACTGTCTGAGTCAGTGCTGGGAAAGATAATGACTAAAGTCATACTGCGCTCTTCCTCTCCTGGAGGCAGATTGACTGGCTGCCTGCCACACATTGCATAACATACTGTACTGTGTGTAGTACTCCCCATAGCTGAGTGAATAGGAGTACAGTATTAGTCATCATGCTCAACCCTGCCCCCAACTAGCCAACTAACCTGATCAGAAGGCACTGCATAACTAAACTATCTGATAGTTTTTGAGAGTCTTTGAGAGTCTGTCAATGGTGAACCCTCGCCAGAATATGTTTAATGGGAGTGAAATTAAAACTGCCAACATTTTCTGATGTTGCTGTAGGTTGGGTATGAAAAATCTATAATTTTATAACTAAAAACAAACAGGCTTTATATTTGGTGGTGTTCCACAAACATGGAGCGATGGTTCATTACTTCACACTAATAGGCCTACTCGTAGCTTTAGAGCACGCTAATGCATCACCAAACATGTCTGTGTGGCAGGCAGCTATGTGAATCACCAAATGTAATACTGCACTTACAGCTACTTTCATTAAATAATAATTCCATCATTTTTTGGAGAGAGCCGTCAAATGGCAGGAGACAACCCACTGATACCGAAATACCTAACAGAAAAAAAACTTGTAAAAACAACAGCCCTCTGAAAGCCTGTAAAACTCTCAATTGCATTTCATTGAGTGCAATATTCCTTCTTGCACTTGTAAGCAGGCTAACATCCTATGCAAACTGTGTGTTTCATGTTTGTTGTCTTCTAGAGATAACAGCTCTCTAATTACAGTTGTGGTGACTCATGTTTATTTACAAGCCAAAGCAGATAGGCGTAAAGAGTTCCCTCAGGTACTGAATAGATTTCATAGTTAAAATTAGGAGAGATTGAACAATCGTGATCTGAAGGGAACAATATCCTCGCTCAAGCCCACAAACCTTTCAAAGCTAAATGAGAAGAGCTTTTCCAAACACATTTGTCTGCCCGCATGATAGGCTGAGCTGTTCATGAAGCCAAATCAAAAAGCAAACTTTTGTAACAGACTGTGGGGTAATATTACTAGTAGTTTGAGTCAACATCTTCCAAACCCATTACATAAGCCTTAAGCCATTTCCTGTTTCAACAGCATGCTGCTAGGCCTACCCCATGTTCAAGAACACCCCCTGGACAGGACACTAGCGGCTTGTGGTGGAGCCTTTGGTTCAAATCCCCATTTAAGCTTCTTTCCAGACTTTGCCTACATTACTGTCGTCAGTTTGATGTTTTCTCCTGTCCTGACACACGTGACATTGTTGACATTAGCACACCAATTGCAGGCAAGGGTGTACCAGGGATGGAGTTCTCTTCAGGACTGAGTGCAAATGTGGCGCTTGCTCAGCAGTCCCTGGTTCACTTGCATAGTCTGACACGCCAGAGGTTAGACACATCCATCTGGGGAGCCATCCATTGAAACTGTTTTAAAAGGGCAGGCGCTTTCAAAAATACTTGGCAGGTGATTGGACGAACCTGTGAACCAGCAGAGCCTGTTGTTAAATCCACTGTTTTGTTTGAAAAAATATTTTCCATGGAGAAAAGCCTTTAGTGCTCTTCTAATAAATTCTAATAACACGTATACTATATTGCAGCATCTACATAAACCTCTGTAGGACCCACCATTGAGATATTTTCAAGTCTCCTTCATCACACCTAAAGCACGTCTGTAGCTAACAGCACGACGCTGATTGGCCACACACTATGTTAACCTGACAGGAGCACAACGATTTCCAAGCTCTCCAGACTGATTCTTGAGACAAAGTCAAACTGAAGCTCCCGAGATAGGAAGTCATATCAGACACCTTTTCTTTTGTTGTTCAAGATACTACCTCGCACGCAGTGGAGGCCTTTAAAACTAACAGACATGTTGAACAATTTTTCTAGACCACAGGGTGTGCATTCCTGGAAATGATGGAAATTACAAGGTGGGAAATATGTTGGTTGTTGTCTGCCAAAGTGCAGATTTGGCAAGTCAGTTACACTGTTTGCAAAGACTGTGACCCCATTCCCAAACCGACATACTTCTACTGGCTTTATTTATTTATCTATCACTCTATATTTTTGTGCACAAATAAAAACACTTCATTGTTAATGTTAGGTCATCTGTAAAAAGACCTTGCTTTCTGCGCTCAACAAGATATTCCATCCACCTTTAAAGAGAAAGGCCAGTAAATCAGAGACAGTTTGTTCCTTAGGGCGATTGGGCGACGCACCACCAAAGGGAGAAAGAGGGAGGAGGGAATGTCAAACTTTAACAGTGTAACGCTAGAATAGCCGTATAGCCTTCCGCCCCTTTAGGGCGAATTCATCATGGCGGAAAATCGTCCCGATCACTCTCATAGACATTCATGTTAAAAATATTTTTTCCCAAAATGCATTCTCTATGGCTTCCGGGAGTGCTTGCACTAACGTGTTTACGTCATACACAACATTCGTAGATATCTGGCAGTGACGTGTGTTGTCTACTCAACAACATACCCTGGAATGGTTCGTCGTCGCACATTGTGGCTTGTGTTTCATCCGTTCTGTCTGCATGACTCGCAAAGTAAGCAATATAATTATAATATTATTAATTGGTAGGATCGTCTAGTGTTTTTCCATAACAATTTTTAACAATATCTAAACAGACGCCAAACATCAATGTTTTGCATTAACTTGAACCAGTGGCCGTAGCCTACCGGTACTACTGTAAACTTTATAGAGAGGGCGAGATTGGGCGAGAGCATTTTGTTGCACCTAAAATCACATGACAACAGAATCAGACTTATGAATGTATTTATTGCCATTAGCTAAAGTGTGCTTTGTAGTCTATTAGCCAATGTAATTATTTAATTAATTAAATTGTAAAGCAGACTATGCTTGTTTAGCCTGTATGTTGCCATCTAGGGGTAGGCTAGTGGCATTGCTTAAACTTACACTTAAACTTAAACAATAAATTGTAGGCTACAATGCAATGTGACAACAGCTAGTTGACTTAAAGCTATAGTAAGCAATTGCAGTCAAATTCACAATAGGCTATATCGCATTGATCTGATGGCTGCCTGTTCTTTGTGTTGGATACAATCTGATGTTTGTAGCCTATACAGCCTGGCTCTGTAAATAGTAACACAAACAAAGTGGTGCAGATCGCACCACACAACAATATCCTAGACTTTGCAATGTCACTGTGTGGTGGGCAGAGCTTCTGACGGAAGAGAGAGGTTATTTTGTTTTGATTGACAAGTTTTCTCTATAATTATTTTTAGATACCTTACTTTAGATAATTTACTTAGGCTATTGAATGGGTCACCAAAAAATTCCCCACTCTGAGAAAATTGTCAGGAGCTGTCACTGCAGTAAAGTCTGACAGGACAGGAAGGGACAGTCACTTCCACACCAATATCTTGCATCCTTCCAATTCCTTCATAGTCGAGGGGGAAAGCGTAACTGCTCCGCTCCCTCTATTAAAGAACTACCAAAGTGTAAATAAACCAATGTGGACTACATGTGGGCTTTAACAATAACCTTTATCTCACCTCATCTACTCATGCTCAAATGGATTTCCTCTATGACTGTAAGTTTACTATTACTCAATTGCTTCCCTCCTGTCTTCTGGGAAATAATTGACCACTACATTACCTGTTACATTGGCTGGATTCAATATAGTATGGTGGTCGATGCATGTGACTTAATTCATGGAAAACCGTAACTGGTAATGAAGTATATTGTAATTATTAGTTGGTCCTGTATTACTACAGTCAGTAGTATATGTAGGCCTAAGTGACAATATGGTCTGTGACTGAAGTAAAGTACCCTTGATGCAATGGGGATTTGAAATTAAGGTTTATTTTAGGAAACATAACTTTTTGATGTGAATAATTGGGCCTTATGTAATTAACTCACAAAAACTAAATAATGGTACCAAACAAAGACCAACCTTAGTTTCGAAAATTCGTTCAGTGTGCTTTCCAAATAATTATTGAATAAACTGAACAGGTTATAAATAATTTGTGTGACGTAAGCATATAGGCTACTACACGCACGGTACCTTATGCACAAGCATTTCATATCGTCTACTTGTTGATACTGTACATTACGTTTACAGGAGTGAGGGACTCTGCAGTCTGCATCCGGTTCATATAAACCATTTTTAACATTAAAATGTTCAAAGGTCAACTCACCGGTTCACGGTGAATTCTGTCCCGTTGATGAATTGGTGCTTTCCTTATCGCAACTTATTTTATCTCGACTTTCATAAAACTGGAAACTTTCGATGTTGGCGCGGATGATACCAATGCCAACGACAACATCTTAACAAATATGTTGCATAATTGTTTGTTTTTTCAGTTTTCTTTTTAGGCGTTTTAATAAAATATCAAATGTGTAGTAATGTTGTATTGGGGTTTGTAAGGTAGGCTATATTGTGTGGTGGCTGCAGCAGCAGTAACACCCATGGGTGCAGTGCGGGCATTTTTCCCACCCCTAATATGACTCAAACATGGTACGTCCGGGGTCTAGTCATTGGTCCGTTCACAGTTTTGGAAGACGCAGCATCACCGGTTCCATGGTAACCAAACGTTATCATGTGCACGAAATACTGCACATATTATCTTACGCAGAAACACATAATCCACTAAACAAACTCGATTATTTGTCCTCACAAAATGTCAGAAAGACCTACATGATGTAACGGTCAGATTTGACTACTCTAAGCATTACACTGTGACTGTGTATGGCAGGTCCGGCTACTGGCTGGTTCTTGGATTTTAAATGACCTCTTTTAGAGAAGTAGAAGTAGGGATTTTGTTGGTTTAATGAAAACATGTTATGTGGGTGAGCTAATATTTTGGCAACAAATTGGTTTGATTAACAAATTCAGGTTGACCTCATAAGCAAAGTGGATTACTTATCCCCACTTTCTACATGTGAAAGTGCAGAACACGTCCCACACATTCACACAATAAACCAAAGTGATCTATTTACGTAGTGATGAGCAGAAATAAAACACTTAAAAAAGTAAAGAATATAGTCCTACAGGAGAGACCGAAAGTGTTTCAGTTGCAAAATTATTATTATATAATGCAAGTGAATGTCCTCATTCTTTTCATCTGTTTTTTTAACAGTGAAATAATGCCCCCTAAATATGTTTTTTATTTTTATTAAACCATTCTGTTACCTACAAATATAACACATAGTCCACCTAGGATTTGTATTTTGGATTATTGTCTGTATATAGTGTTTATGCATGTAAATCTACAGCCTGGATACACAAACATGTTTCTATCTGGAGCAGTGGTTAGTATTAAAGTATTTCTTCTGAAAAAATAGTTTAAAGCCAGGGCAAGTGTGCGATCATGTAAAGTGCACATACGAAAATACATTATAAAACAGGTTAGGGTTTAATGGAACAGGGTAACATAATTATAAATAAATGTATTAACATATTCACCTTTAAAAATTATTTTTAATTCTGATGTTGGTCTTTTTATGTTCTTTTTAGTAGTTGATGTCTTCTTAACATCATAAGACAATGTTGGAAATAAGTGTTTTTCATTTTAACATGTTATCCCTTAGATTTGTATTGCTGTTTTTATGTTGTGTCATATAATCCAATAATAAAGTTAATAAATCAAAGAGGACACAAAGATCATTTTTATTTGATTGATTCTGTACATTTTACACAAGCTGTATTGTCTTAAACTGCTTGCACAACGCCAACTGTTGGATCAGTGTGTGCCATCAGTGTCAACTTTTATCAAGAAATTGGGATACCCAGTAGAAAACAATGGGACTTGGCCAATCTGTGTCATCCTTTCATTTGTTATAGTTGGTCCACATTTTTCAGCATGAAGCTTACTTAAAACAATACACACTCACAAGGAAATACGTCAATTTCATTGAGTTAAACATTTAGGAACCAAATAAACAATAGGTACAGTATGTTCCCTGTTCATCCATCTGCTTAATTATAATTTCTGTCAACCAACAGTTCTCTATCCACGTTAACAAATTAACAATATATACAATAAATTATGCCTGTAGCCTATATGTTAAATATGTACAGTACATGAACCAGAGAATATCATCAAGGAGGAAATAATTCAGAGGCCTTGAAATACACTTTGTCATGTCCTGTTTTGTGACTCTACTCTACAATAAAGGTAATGGAAAGACTCATGTCAATTATTATTTCCTGCATTTCCTTGTAGGTGGCATCTAAAAAAACATGTTAGGCTACACGTTATACCTGTTATCCCCATTGTGATTCTCATCTGATAAATATTCTTTAGAATTACTTTCCCAATCCAGTCGAAATTAATATATCAGAAATGTATTTGACAGAATTGTTATCCACCAGTTTACGCATTTTAATTAGTCAAGGATTATTGGGGTTTATAATGGTGAAGCACTTAACACTATTTAGACCTACATTTCCAAGAAAACTAAAAAGTGTTCCTCAAACAGGACATTTATAAAGATCTGTTAAAATTACATATTTTCTATGTAATTGTATCATAATTTTTAACAAATTACAGGTTTGTACAAATAAGCAACTAGTCAGTCATTCTGGATAAAACTTGTTGATATTTGATATCAATCAAAACAAAAAGACCTCTCCCTTCAATGCCATAGGGTGCTCCCTCAGAAGCTCCACCCCACAAATTGGAAACATATTGCTAAGGCTAGGATATTGTGTGGTGTGGTCTGCACCACTTTGTTTACATTCCTTTTTACAGGCCAGGGGCCAGGGTTGTGTAGTAACACCGGACGCTTTCTCATACATAGAATGGGCAGCTCACGGCCAGGCTATCACTATTACAATGAACAAACATAACAAACAAAAAGCTAACAATAGAGGAGAACTGCATCGATCCATCGATTCCCAAGCTCTCTTTGCTTTTAACCACACCATATACCATAGCACAATTCCTGCTGTGCCTGTATAGCGAGAAATTTCCTGTTTACCGGTAGCTTGGTTTAAAAATAAACATTTACAGTTTATGTCAAAGTTCCTCGCGTAAAAAAATATAAACAGAAGACTGTTCTACTTTTACGCTTCTCCGCAGCGTATACGCTTCACTTAAAGGTATATGTCAGCTATTGCAAGCTAAATGTAAGCTAAAATACTTTTTGTAAAATTCAACAAATATCTCATCGCATTCTGCTATCTTACCGATCTCTGTGCATGTTGAAAAAAATAATATGATACTTCTACACAGCCCTGGCTCTGTAAATAGGAACATAAACAAAGTGGTGAACACCGCTCGTATCAACAAAGCCGTCGCACTTCACTTTGCTTCACAATGTATTTCGACGTGTGATCCGCTGCCGCAGAGGACCGATACTGTTTTGATTTGAGCTCGAAGTTAGCAAGAATGACTGATCCTGCTTTTAACGTGCTGTTCTCAGGCCTAGTGTAGCCGGTTCCATTGATTATTATGGAAGTGTATGTTGATGTAGCTTGGCTGTAACAGACCATGAGGAGATTTTTGCCGAATTGGACAATAAGTATATTAAATTACAATCGCATACCTTTAACTTACTGTAGGTATTCCACTCTTCCACTTAAGAAGCAATTGGACAGGGAGGTCACATCACAAGTGGAATAAGCTGTATCCCGGCCTCTCGGCAGTTTATCCGGGCAATTCCTAGAAGCAATACAAAGAACGGCAAACAGTTCTAACAATAAAACTTTGCATCTGTTGAATGATGATTCATTCTATTCCCAGTTATTGATAAATAGAAAGTCTGGAAAATTGTCAAACACACTTCAACAACACTTCATTCCAAATATGTATGCTTATTTACATCATACTTAATCGGTCCTCTGCATCAGGCATATGATTATTGTTTGCACTATTTATACATCAGGTTTCCTCCTATTCAGTGGCTGTGAGGCTGTTGCTGGAAAGCGCCTGGTCCGACAGCATACCGGATGAGGGTACTATGTCATGTTTGATGGCTCCCCTATCAATTCAACGCAGTCGGGCCCTCACCAACATGGTCCCTTCCTTCATTGATCTATTTATGGAGCTCCTTGTGTGAAAGTTAAAAATAAAGTTGTTATTCTTGCTTTCCTGGATGCTTATTAGAGGATGTGATGCTATTTTGCTAGACATATACTGCATATCTACATGGTTTTTTTTTTTTTTTTGGACAGACTCATTGGAAATCCGTTATAATTACTTACAATTATCTAGTTACATGCACAATGACAGAAGACCTGCTGCACATATGGCTGCTCTATCTGGAAGCAATAGTCCTACTGTTGTTAGTATGTAACCTCAGAACACAAACAAAAGACAGGCACATGTTGGCATTGACTTACATGTGTGAATGAAGCGAGGCAATGCTTTGCGGTGGAAAGAGAAAAACAAGAGAGCCCGGGATGTGCCGTCTAGCGCTGTAGTTAAACAGCGTGAGTTGTGGCGAAGGACAGCATATTGCCAGACAGAAGACGAGGCTTCCAGCAAACCTGACCACAGCATTTCGTTTGGTTATATAATGGTAACACTGTATGACTCCATTACCTCTGCACAGTGGAATGTGAGAAAAAGAGGATAACTATAGCTAGAAATAAACGGCAGTCAAAGTAGCTAAAGCACGGCTCCACTGTGACCTTGGAAGTGATTCAAGTCAACGCTGTTCAGGGAAATGACCGCTGAGGCCCTCTCTCAATATGACAACATGTTGTACACTGGCACATCTTGTGTGTGTGTGTGTGTGTGTGTGTGTGTGTGTGTGTGTGTGTGTGTGTGCGTGAGTCTGCGAGTGAAGCACAAAGACATTTGGTAGACGCTTATGCCCGTGTCAAGGGAGCTGGGAGGCATTAGTTATAATATGGGACCAGTAATAATATTATCATTGTCTTATAGTGTGTACACTGTATAAGGCATAACACATACTGCTGTGCTGTGTGTGTGTGTACGCGTGCACGTGTGCATGTGCACGAGCAGGCAGGGTAAACAGACCGGCAGGCACGTGTGGGAGTGTGGGCGTAAAAAGGTCATGGTTGATAATTTGAGGTCAGCTGATCACAGCGTAGAGACAGATGGTGATTTAGCGTCACTCCACAGTGGACCCCTTGGGAGCGTTCAAGACACAGGCTGCGAGAGTTGGGAACAGTTAACAATGGAAAAGAGGCTCAGAATTAACATAGACTGTATGACAAGGACCTGACAATATGAAGAGGGATACTTATGTGCTAAAGTGCAACCAATAAAACAGGCCTACTTCTCTCTACTATACCAGCACATAACTTTAGCTCAGTGATTAGAGCACTGGTCTTGTAAAGCAGGGGTTATAAATTCAATTCTCACTGAAGCCTGTCTTATGTCATTTTATTTGGTTGTACTCTCCTATGCTGTTGATCCCTGTTGCCCAAACTGTGACAAGTCCAAAGGTTACTCAGAAATTGTATTTTTCAGCCCGCCATGAAAATGTAATTACTGGAGTGCTGAGGAAAAACAGACACAGGGGGTTCAAATACCATATTCTGTCCTCCGCCATTAGACTTCCTTGTTACATGGGTTCAATAGTTAAAGTTTTAGTTGTCAGTTTTGTTTGTGGTTATGAGGGGGCAGAATATTCCAGAGACAACACATTTGTGTTTTGCTGCCATATCTCCTGAATTCCTTTCAGTTACAGCAGATGTAAATGTCAATATTTACAGGTGAGCTAAAGAGGTAACAATAGTACGTGCTAACTCATAAACACGCCCACCCACGCCCACCCCCCTGTCCTGTTGCTCTCCTCCAGACAGACTTTCACCAAGGTCTGTCCGCTCGTATTCACTACATGTCTCTACATGCACAGCTGGACAACCAGCCGTGTTGGTTACAGTCTTTTTAAAGTCATTACAGGCATGTGTTCATTTTCAAGCACTTCCAGTTTTGGCAGGGCATTTACATAAGCAGGCCAAACACATTGCTAGATGTCACACTAAGCACCAGCAGCATCTCAGACCAAAACTAATGCTTTGTTGGCCACACACACATGCACTAACATGCGCACACTGCCGGACAGGCTATGGACACTAAGAACAGAGGTGCTCGTATAACAACACACACAGAGGGAGTGTGAAGTCCATCTCTACTCCATTATGTCTCTATATAGAAAATAGTTGTTTGCTGCTATCTTAAAATGTATGTAAAACAAACTTCACCTATGTCATCATATTATTGGCACATGTTTGCATGTATCCTTTCTCAATTGTGTTGACATGTTTGCCTGCCAGCCTCTGCGTCATCCAGATAACAAAACAAAAAAACAACATTAAAAGATCTAACAGCACTTTAATCCTCCCCATCTACCATTAAACCCCTTATAGTCCTCTTTCACCAATAGCTTTCACCCCATTCATTCACCCTGCCCCCACACCGCTACAGCGCTTTGTCGACCCCCCCAACCACCATCCCATCCTCTAGCCTTACAATCTGGGGCAGATGACGTTGAATGCATGGCATGAACCCCCCTCCATGCTAGAGGAACTTCAATCAGAGTCATACATTATGTATTGTATGAACTAAAGTAAACAATGAAACAGCTAATGGTCAGCTAAAGGTCTGTAATGTGGTGTGAGAAAAGCAGCATTTTAGTAACAATCTCATTTGTTTAGAATAATTGTAACACTCTAATTAATATGGGTAATATTTCCCATTGGTCATAAATGGCATTCGCTTGAGGCTCGGATAAAGTAGACATCAGTTGTATTGTCACAGAGCTGTCTGTCTGCAAAATGAATGTCAAGGGCTGTTTTTAAACCTTAAAATGTTTAAGGTTTCTGGATTTGTGTATTTAAAACATTTAAAAAATATATATGTTATCTGGCAAGTTTAAAAAGTTGAAGGTGAATTGCCATAAGCAGGCACAGTAGATTAAGGATATGAAAGGGTAATCATTTGATACTTGAAGAGTCACAATAACACATTCATGCCATTTAGCCTGTATACAATGTACCACAGCAAAACTATAGAGATAACGCTATCTTCCATGGAATGAGGGAGGAATGAGTGGGAGGGGCACAATGGAGATGAACAAAGGTGAACAAACTACTTGGAATCCTCAGGGTAAAAGTCCCTATCATGACAAGCAATACATTTGAGCAATATGTGATTATGTGCTACGTGAGTTAGCAACAGTATGTTTAACCACATCCATTAGAGATGTTCAGTGGCGGCTGAGGGCCTCCAAATGAATATAGACACACATGGGCTCACGCAAATACACCACTATTGTTACGGCCACATCCCTAGTTCCACCACTCTCAGGTCTGCCTCTACTGGTTGTTAGTCTTCCCTCAGTTCCATACCTGTTGTCTAATGACCTGCTTGCGCGCGCGCACGCGCACACACACACACACACACACACACACGCACACACGTAACTTTATGCAGCATGGGTAATAATGTACAACATTAATATTATATATATTTATAGACATGTTTGCAAATCCGTTTTAGTGGGTTCTAAATAAAGTTCCTTTATTTACAACCATGGTTGTGTTGTAAAAGCAAAGCATTGTCATGACATGACATGGGCTTCTTAGCCACCTCTTAGATTCTGCACTACAAACGATTAGCAAAGAGTGCATTCTAGGCCCACATCTTATGTCTCAAATAGCCCTGACAGTGCTTCCTTGCCTTTAAAGAGAATCTGTTATTACCAATTACAACCCAATTCATTCCTGTCACCTTTCTCAAAGACCTGACCGACCATAGGCCCATTTACAAAAGCTCCAGAGGTGCCAAATGGGGTAGAGTCCTGTAGATGAATGGCTATTAAGTTAATTAGGATGAAGCTGGTCATGCCATTGGGTCAGCAGCACCATGGCTTTGTGTCCATGGGTGATTCATCATGGCTACAGAACCACGCTGACGGAGAGACCAAGGCCCAGAGCTCTTGGGGAATAGACAGAAGGAACCCTTTGCTGCCCTGGTAACCAACAACACAACCCAGCTGAACACAACTCTGGCAGAATACTAACAAGGGTTAGCAAATTGTTAGAGAGGGTCTAATAAAGCTTTGGAGCTCAATATCAATTAACCAGCGTCTTCCTGTAAGATCCAAATAATAATAATAAAATGTTCAAGGTCCAAGCAATCATGACTAAAGACCACCATAAAAAAAGCCACAATGGATAAAGAAATGCTGAAAATCTAGATGAATGATATCATCTTGCATAAATTGTTAGTCCAAACCATTATGAAGTTAAGGTGAAAAGGTAAATACTATTTCTGGCAAATTTGGCATAAAGCCATCTACAGTACCAATGCTATTTACTGGCTGCTGATGAATGGGTCATAACAGGCTTCTGCAGAGCTAGATGACGACCCATGTATTAGAATCAGGTGTGTTGGAGCAGGGAAACATCTAAAACATGCAGGGCAGGGAATCCCCAGGACCAGGGTTGAAGACATCTGGCCTATTGGAAAAAGAGAGAGAGTAAAAGGTCAGAACCAAGAATCAGAGCATGATCAGACATCCTGGGTAGAGAAAACAAACAGTGTCTGTTTGGCTGTGTGAATCGCTTGTTTGTCACAATGTGAGCCACATAGCTATTACAATAATTCAGTTTCTTTCTCAGCAGAGAAATTATTAAAGTTTGTGTGCATGCTTTTAACTAAAGTAACCAGGTTGGTTGGGGGAGATGGGATAGAGCAGGGTTAACGACCCATCATTTGAATCAGGCGTGTCGGAGCAGGGAGACATCTACAACATGCAGGGCAGCTCTCTAGGACCAGGATTGGGGACCACTGGGATAAAAGATAAGGAATAGAGATAACACATGAACAGTGTTAGCCTGGGAGGGATGGAAGTCTGACCCACTTACCCATAATGCCAAAGGGGAAAGAACAGACAGAACAGCCAATCGTGCAAAATCCCATGCACGTCAGCACACATTCATGGTCAAAGGCAAAAAAGTACTAAAAACAAGGCTACATTGTGCCTGGACTCATAGTTTAGGCTGGGAAAAACCGATTCAGGCACAGTTTCATGCCACACAAACACACACACACATGCACACATGCAGAAAGACCACCACGCAGATTTAAACATGACCTAATTTCACAGTTAGACGATACATTTTCATACAGACTTTCAGATGGCTCCTGCTTTCTCCATCTCTGTCTCTCACACCCGGTAGTATTTCCTTTAGTTGAATTATGTTAATAAACGTAATAAAACCCTTAACTCAAATAGCTTTATTACGGCACGCTGACTTTTATGAAGAAATATGTTGTTTGTTTTCTGTGTTTCTGAACTGAATTTACACTTGGTTTCACTGTATCTCAAAATATTAAACAAAATAAAAAGGGTTATTACTTCTGTCTACTGTTTTAACAAGTCAATGAGACTTGAATAAAGATATGAAAGCCACTGGAGGTTGAAAACAACAATAACTGATTCAGGGTAACACATACAGAACTGAACTGAATTGCTCATCCTGAATTTCAGCATGTGGTCTTATAGTAGTAGTACAAAGCTAGATCATCAACAGTTCACAGATGAAAGACAAACTACCATATGTGACATGCCTGCTAAGATATGCAGCACACTTTCAAAACACTAAGAATAACCCCTATGGAAGGTGAATGTATGTAATTAACGAAAGTCAGTGAAACTGACAGGCTATTTGTTTTAACAGACTATTCCATGACGGTTAAGGACACAGGGTCATCAAGGTCAAGCGGTGTCAGTGTCCATTTCAGCAAACAGCTGGCTGAATCCTTTGTCTTGGTAACTGTCATCGACAGTACCATATGCGTTGGCCAATTGGGCTAGCCACGTTTAGTGTCTCCCAGCTTTCCAGTTAAGGCACAGCCTTTGCTTCCAACTGACGCTCAGTGGTCTAATCCCCCTTTCCATCTACTTGTCATTGTTCTAGAAGAGGATGAGGGGAACACTGAACAATGGGGGGGTGTAGGAGAAATGACGAATGGCCATACGTTTTCTCTTGAGAGATGGATCTCCAATTCTAATGGGAGAGATGGGGTGTGTTAGCGGGTCAATATATACGGGACTGGGGAGGGCGGTGATTTAAGTTTGCACCGTCACAGTTATGCCTAATCTCCATAAATTAATATGGGACACGTGCCGCTGTATTCAAGTGTGTTTTTATTGCTGACAGCTGCTATGGTCACATCTAACCGACACAATAGCTTCACTCTGTAGGGGGAAAGTCATTTGAAGTCAATTTATGTTGGTCCAAATCAAGCTTGTTTTTTGTAACAGTCCATGCTCAGCTACTGAGAATATGTTGGCATATTCCATTTGTGCAAGATCTGGAAATCCTGGCTGCCAGTCATTATGCACTTATATGATTTCTGGAACACACCTATGACTGTAGAAGGATGTAACTTAAAGATATGAACAGACAATGACAATGAGTACAGGGTTTGAGTTTGGTATCCAACAAAAACAGTATGGATGTCTCACTTCTCTGTAATATAAAAACTGTAGATTATAGAGCAAATGTTTCATTGCAGGATCAAAAGAGGCTTTTGCAAAAACATAAACATTATATGAACTTGCTTTGTTTGGTTAACTCATATGCAACTGCCTAAAATATTATTTGCTGGGTTTGTTAAATACTCTTGTGTCCTAATTGTGTCACATCTAAGCAGTTTTGGCTGCTGCTAATTGCACTATATTGGTGTGCTACCACCACCTTGTGCATACTTACAGAAATGCACACTAGAGGGCATTGTGCCAATTTGAACTGTTTTCATATCAAAGTCTAACTGAAGGGACATTAGCGAAGATTGTCATGTTTGCACGTTTTAGTAATATAGACAACTAAACTATGCATTATGCATAATTGATTTTGTTCAGCCTAGTTGTGAGACATACACGATTCACCATTGGCTCAAGCAAGTTGTTTTTACAGTTACGAACTGACAAATTTAGTGTTAGCAATATATTATGCAGATTAAACCTGTATGCGGATATCTGAGAGAATATTAAATTGTTGTGATATTATATATGTAGAGAGAAACAAACAAAGACAAATAAAACAATACAATATTTTCAAAAGGTTTAAAATCATTCTGCAACCAGTGTGGGGTTGCCCTGGACTAAGCAGTCTTTCAGAAGAACCTATCCTTAGCTAAACCCTTGCAGTGTGATCCTCTCCACTCCTCCCTGCTGGTATGCTGGCAGCCGTTAGCTGACATGTAGAAAACACTCCGCAGTTCAACTCCAGGGCTCAGTGCCAGACAGAAGTGATAATTATGGCAAGGGGTCAGGCTTGGTCCTGCATGTGCACATGCAAAAATAAAGCTAAATTGTCAGTGTTTATTAGATCTTGCATTTGCGCACTTGTTGTCCCATTTCCTGGACACAAACCATTTTTCTCCCACGTCCTAATGTCGCCAGACCACGATTCCATTCCCAGACTTAGCCCTAGGCCTATATGGTTAAGTATGTAAGTGAGGAGGAGACATGATACACAGCAACATAAACAATTAGCTTTTGGAGCCTTCTTTTCTGCATAAAACACAGAGCGCACTTTCTAACTGCTCTTTCTCACTGCAAGCCACACAACGTTTGGGTTGTTTACTGTTACTGGTTTAGTCTGCAACGCGCCCTCCCCCTCTCTCTCTCCCCCTCGGCTTCCAGTTGGTTCCCATATAATGCAGATTAAGCAACCAGCTGTAGACGGTTTGTTTGAAGAAAAGCTTGATTGAATATATTTTGACCGTGGTCTCCTTCGATTGTGCAGTTCTATTCTCCAAGGATTGCTGTGAGTATCTGAAAGCTATGGTACTTAATTCAATAATTAAATTAAAAGTTCAGTCGGGATATGCATTCTTGCATAGTTTAAGATAGGCTACAAGTGCTCTGGAAAGTCTGTAGGCCTGAATTTAAATCAAAGCAGAATGTATGTTCGATCCATGCACCCTGCATTTCGACATGCATGGTTTACCTGAAAGAAATACATAAAACATTTTTAAAACGGTAACCGCAATGGCAAGAATTCACTCATTCCATATCTGGATGCAAACAATGCTTTTTGCAGAAATTCACAAGAATTCATAAAAAAGGGGTTTTATTAGAAACCTTAGTCTTAATAAATAGCATTTTGTAGCATGATAAATTATAGTATTAGTACAGTCACTGCAGATAAGTCAACATTCTCAACATGGGATAGGCTACTATATTTTTGACAAATTGCCAACTTCCACCATTTTCATAACATGGTATGACATCCATGACATAATTCAAACATCGTTTTTGCTTCCTATAGCCATTCATATGTTAACAGAACAATATTGGAAATGCAGGGCGCAGGGTGGTTTTATATCCCAGAAGCCATTTTGGTCATCAGATAACATTTAATCAATATAGGCTACTGTATACAGCTGTAATGGAT
>JAODUE010034702.1:0-20696 GCA_027564755.1 Amblyopsis hoosieri
CCCGGTGGTTGGTCGCACCTTGCATGGCAGCAATCACCATCGGTGTATGAATGTGTGTGTGAATGGGTGAATGTGAGACAAAATACTGTACAGCACTTTGAGTGGCCGGACGTTTAGAAAAGTGCTATATAAATTTACCATTTACCATTTACTTCTGTTTGCAAGTTTTGGGTCAATTTGAAATGTCACACTTTTTGAAAGAAATGCCAATTATTTTGGTAATTAAAATGACAAACATTGTTAATGTTGTAAATGACAATTGCAGATGGAATTGGCTGCTTTCAAATGGAATATCTGTGTAAGTGTACATAAGGTATTTGTTTGTCCATAACACTTTTTTCCCAAGTCTTCCTCTATCCAATGTCTTTGTTATTTTACCCATCTCAATATTTTCATTTGATTGGCCCATCTGAGATATAGCTGTTTTCTCCCAGTCGCCTCTTCACTGTTGACATTGGGACTGGTGTTTTGCTGGTACTGTTTAATGAAGCTGCCAGTTGAAGGGTTTGTTTCTCAAACTAGAGACTCTGTGCTAACAGTTTGTGTTACGTGAAGGAAAGGGAAGAGTACACAACATTGTATGATATCTTCAAATGCTTGGCAATTTCTCACATAAAATAGCCTTCATTTTTCAGAACAAGAATAGACGGAAGAGTTTGAGAAAAATGCTTGTTTCTCGCCATTTTGAGCCTGGAATCGAACACGCAAATACTGAACTGATGCTTCAGATTATCCTAGTCTGCAGAAGTAATGTTGTATTGCTTCTTTAATCAGCGCAACAGTTTCAACTGTGCCAACATAATTGCAAACAAGTTTTCTAATGATCAATTTGCCTATACTAAAATGGTAGTGTACAGTACAGTATTTAGGGCCTAATCCCATTAAGGGTTAAATGAAAGATCCACATTTCAGAAATTGAGAATGTAGGGGGGTACAGAATGTAATTTAGTACTAATGGAAAATGCATTTATAAAAGTGAGTACTACTAACTTAAAGTGTTATAATTCTACAACTCAGATGTGGTGTGTGTGTGTGTGTTGCGGCCACAGCTGAAGGACACGAAGAGCGCGGACCAGACTACAACGCTGCTCCACTTTCTGGCACAAGTGTGTGAGGAGGAGCATCCCGATGTCATCAAGTTCGTTGACGACCTGGAGCATGTGGACCGGGCCAGCAGAGGTAGCGCCAATGTCTGTAGCACACCTATTCACACTACAGTACATAAGGTGCGTGTGCTAAGGGCTTCCCCCCCACCTTCTACAGCAGTACAACCGCCACTGACGTCTTTTTACTTATGTCACATAGACACGAGCCTTGGGAGACCATCCTGATCCCGCCAGCTTCAGTTTAACGTCACCGCAATAATGGAGTCTGGGTAACTTAAGGTTGTTGCACTTCAGTCCGGTCTACCTAGTGTGTGGCCAATCAGCGTCGACCATGAAAGTGCCTCTCAATGGACGGCTCTCCAGAAGGTTGTGTGTAACAAACCATGGTCAGGTTACCTAGACACATGCATACAATACAGTAATAAAATAAACTACTAGAGCTGCAAAACAAGCTTTGGAGCAGGAGGTTGAAGCAACACACTACAATGCCGCTGCCTGCCGAGGTGAAAACAAGGGCAGGTGGTGGTGTGTAACGTGACGCTAGATGATTCCTCCCACCCTCTGTGGAGCACCATGTCAGTGTGATCTTCTCTGCTACTTTGATTTCCTGCTGGTGTCAACCTGAGTTCTCCTGCTCACCCAGGGTCATGAGTTGCGCATACCACCAAGCGCTTCCTATTCAAATGACAACCTCCAGTACCGTAGCAACGACCAGCAACTCACTCGCGCATACAAATATATGCACAAGCCTTTTTATTTAATAATTCTTTCTTTTTTTTTTTTACTCGCTATGACATTATTAACCCTCTGACACCCCCCTGCCACCTGCATAGGCCGGCCACACGGGAGAGAGTGGTCTGGCCCTGTGTTGTTCCACCTGAACACCTATGGGGGAGAGGCGCTAAGTATTAATTAGCTAGCGTCACACAGGCACGCTGCCTGCTGCTTCACCGGAGCTGTCACCTTCCAGCTCCCCCTCTCTCCGCAGAGGGGAGTGAGAGGAACAGAGGATATGGAACTAGGTGGGGGGGGGGGGGACGACTTTCTTCCTTGGTCTTGCGCTAATAAGAACCCCTTAAGGCGCCATCGCTGCGTTTGATAATCTGGCTAACGATGCTCCCGCGGAGCCCTTTTATTATCTGGGCTCCGTCCGGTGCTCTCCAAGTGCGACGTGTGCGACGACGTGTGCGACGACGTGTGCGACGACGTGTGCGACGACGTGTGCGACGACGTGTGTGACGACGTGCGCGGCGACGACGGGCTGCGTCCCCTGAGCCGCCGGCCGCACTCCTTACGCCCTTCAAAGTGGGCATGCATTTGCATTTGTATGGCTGTGTCTTTTCACGTCTTAGCCCTCGTTCTGGGGCTCTTTTCACACCATTGTGCGACGTATGGATGGGTCTCATCTATTCATATCTGTCTTTTCAGAAAAACACCCTCTATTTCATGTCCGTAAACCTGTCTGTTGAGTAGTTTTCCTTTCATCATGTCTGACAGCCTTTAGGGAGGCCTGTATCCACGCTGAAAGGCAGGCCTCGTGTGTACGCACTGACTGTGGAGCATTACTTGGACACAAAACAAGGTTGGGTAGAGGAAGCTGTAATGATTCACACCTCTGTTGGAAAAGCCACCATTACATCACCCGGTCTAATGGAAAGGAACAGACACAGTTAATGGTGTATTGAACTTTTGTTAGACTTTTTGCCAACTTCCACTGGCTTCCATTGTTTCTGTACAACTTACACGCGTTGTCATGTTTATATTTGTAAATTCAAATACAACTTTTCATAAATGTGATTACCCCGATAAAGCATCTAGCAGTAGATGCATCAATGCACTTTGTTGACACTTTAGATTTTATTTACCTTTTTTTTTCTTTAGATGCAATTGTTAGTTTCCATGTATTCTCTCCCTTTCTCTCACTTCATTGTATCATTGTCACTGCCTATCACTGTATCAATGTATTCTATCACTTTCTCCCATCTTACTACTCCCCTTCTATATGTTTTCCTCTATCGGGCATGCACAGCAGGTGGTGTAGGCCAATTACACAGGGCACAACACTGGGAATCGAGACCACACACACACATACACACGATTGATGCCCCCTCAGCTTCTATCTCCTCAAATACCAGCTGCCAGCATGCCGCTCGCTCTCCCCATCAGTGTGGATCTGATCCACACTGCAGGGCAAAACCATTCACTTCAGACGGCGCGCCTCACCACTGCCAACATGCTGCTCGCGCGCTGGGGCGGGGACGACGACTTCACTTAGAACTCTGCTTGAGACTCGCGCCCCTGAGGGGCTATTATACATCAGTGCAATGATTTATCCCCATTGGGATGGACATCCATATGGAGGCATCTGTCTTGTATGAGCTTTTCTCTTCATTCAAGTGAAGCAGCCCGAGCTACTGTATACGGTGCAAGCCGTGTTTGATGTAGCGGCCTTCTCACTCACAAGCGCTGTTGTGGGCCGGTGTCGTTTGTACACGTTGGAGCGTCGGTTTTGTCTTGTCGCCTCGCCACTGTACTCCTCCACATCCGCACCTCTGCGAGCTCTTGACGTCCACTCTCGACGCACAGCGAGAGCCGCTGCGACAGCATGAAGGTGTGGATTCCCGTCCTGCGCTCCTAGTGATGTAAGATGAGTCAATAGAGGATTTGACCTCCACAAACAATTCCATTGTTATTGCCGTGAAAGCAGCCTATGTATTTCCCCAGCCCCTCTGGGCCACTGTAGCTTTCAGGCACGGCTGCACATAAGCACCACTCATCCTTTAATGCACAGAGAGAGAAAGTGATACAGGGAAGCCATGCATTCTTCAGTGTTTACGCTCTTTCACACATAACGAGCCTCCCGCAATAGTTATTGTGCGCGAGACCGCTGTGCATTAGCAGCACTAAGAAACAGTTCCTAGCCTTTGCCATGTTTACTGAAGCGCACGTGCCACTACGCCTCATGCTTGAGTCAAATAAGTCGCGGACAAATTCTCCAAATTTCCCACGCAACCGTTGTGCCAGAGCGTGCATCTCCGATTCTCCAGCACCTTTTCTCCCTGTGTCGTCTTTGAGATCCCCTGCATTAGAAGTTGTAGCACATACATACATGCACAAACCTCTGCACGCACACACTATCTTTGTGTCTATGGTTCTTTTCCTCCAGTCTCCCCTCTCTCTCCATCCATCACTGCCATGCCATAATCTCTCCTATCAACAGTCTATCTGTCTACAGTCCTCCCACTGCTCATCACTGCCCACTCTGCACTCTGGGAGCATATCAGTACCTTGGTTACTGAGAATACCCAGGCACTCCAAGGAGAGCCAGAGAGAGAGAGATAGAGAGAGATAGGGGGAGAGAGAGAGAGAGAGAGAGAGAGAGAGGGGAACTGGAATGACAATGATGGAGAGGGACAACAGTTAGAAGCACAGTGTTCACTGCAGCATCTTGTGCGTGTCGATTGCCTCCTGCACCAGACATTGGTGTTGTGTGTGTATGTGCGTTTGTTAATAGCTGCATAATTGATCAAGAGCTTTCTTACTGCCTTTCTAGACTTACTTGACTGCTTAAGGGGAATATGCTTTACTTTCAAAATAAATACCCGAGCAGTATTTTCACATTATCCCCTTACACCGACATATCTTGACTTAGTGTGTGTGTGTTTCTTGGATTCATATTCTATTATAATACTGATGTGACTTGGTGAGGGTATTTTGATAAAATTTAAAGGTTATTGTTAGCAAAATACTTATTCTTATATGATACTACAGTATGTATGATACTACAATATGGAAATACCACAAATTTTTGTGAAATTGTGTGGTTATTTTGATTTCATATGGTATGTCTTTAAATTTATATTTATGATCACCAAATAACTAATTACTAAATGAATCACTTTTTGTTTGTATAATGATCTAATCCGGAGCACCACATTAACCGTTTTAAATAGAAAACATGTCATCTTTGGTTTAATGTTTTAATATTTAATATTTAATATTTTATTCAAATTCATTATTATAATTCATTATCAATATATATATATATATATTATCAATATACTGTAGAATCGCCTATTGCGGGTGAACAACGTGCACACACTGCTTGTTACACATACAGGGACGTGCAGGAGCATTCTAAAGAGTACAATGTGAATATTCTCGCTATTGCCTAGATGGTCTGCTCCAGTGCTTTCACAAACCCGCAGGTATAATATCAATCCGCCTTTGATGCAAGCGCATCTGGATTTTTAAAGGGAATGGGAGATGACACAGATGACACTCGGATTGGTTTATCATGCTACGCCAAAAACACACAACCATGAATAATGAGAGTAAGTACAGCCGCTTTGAACCATTCGCCTGGCGCACTGACCATTTATTTGCCGTTAAAATGACAAACGGGGATTTGGACACGCCTTTAATGCAATTTGCACCTTGTGCTTTAGACCATGCGCTTAGATCGGTAAAATAGAGCACGCTGTGTGTGTGTGTGTGTTTTGTTTCTGTTTCTGCCTCCACACCATATATGCTCCTATACTAGGGCTATCATTTCTCAAACAGTTGTCATGACTAGTATGTGTGCAGGAGTAGTTTGCCCTGTTGGCTTAAATGTTTTCTCTCTCTCATCTCCTTTGCTCTTTTTCTAACATGGCGCATCACAAGCGAATATGATTCACTGCACACACAGCCTGCGTGTGTGTGTGTGTATGCGTGCGCATGCACGTGTCTTTAACGCTCTCCAATCGTCAGGTTTATGCTTCTTCCTCTGAGCGTTTGTCAAAAATTGCCTTTCTAGTTCTTCCCAACATAAGTAATATATATATATACCAAAAAAAAGAGAAAAGCAATCAGCAGAGCCGAGTGAATACTGCCCTGACTGAAACGCTGCCCGACACTATACAGTGTGCACACTGTAGAAAGTGTTCTTAGGGCCTTCTGCTGACCATCAACAGTTACTTTCACTGCTTCCAATCAGAAAGGCCATGGGGGTGTGGGCGTGGGAGGGGGTGGAGAAAGACCAGGGCAGGGAGAGAACAAAGGGCCACATGGGGTGCCAGAGAGAGAGTGAAAATATGGATTTGTGGAGGCCGCAGCATGTAGTCTCTACTGTAGGTGCAGGGCTTTCACCAAGCTTGCTTTTGTGTTTGTTTTCTACAGGCAGGTGTGAATCCTGCATAAAACATCTTGGCACACAAATTCCGTCTTTTTAAAATATGTACGAAATGTTTATTTAAATAGGCTACTGCTAATCTTGCTTGCCCATAGTCTCTCATCCTCTTTTCTATACAATGAAATCCTATTGAAGACACTTCCAGCAGGCCTATATCAATAGATCAGTAGGAATACATAACAGGGAAACAACTGCAATGCACAGACACATAATACATAGCCATGTCCAATTTGGCAGTTAAATAATTGCAAATCAACAATGCTTAACGTCCAGACAGTTGTTACAATGTTTCCAAAAAGAAGAGGAATACGGCACCTTGTGTCATTCAATGGAGACTCTGTTAAACAACCATACATTTATACATGAGGTTCCTCAAAGCATGAAAATATGGGTTTACTATGATGTTTCTCTTAGTTTTTGCTTTTGTTAGTGGTTTTGCTACAGACTCTGGGATCAGTGGAAGTGACCACTTAATTTTAAAATCTGCATTATATCATGAAGGCATATTATCAGCAGTGGCGTTATTATGCTAAATTGTAAACGGATGACAAGATGGGAAACTTCCAGGAGCACCTTGATGTGACGCATGCTAATCAGCCCTGCCGTGTGTTTACCTCCACTACCACTGTTGGCATTTAACGGTGACACTAAGCTCATTTCTGCCCGAGCAGTGAATACTTTCCATCTGGTTATGAGGCACAGTGTTGCGTTTGTGGCCATGCAAACCTAACCAACTAGTGTTCACACTAGTTTGTCTCAAGTGTGTGTCATTTAAAACATGCCCACTGGAACATTATATGCAAGGTGCACTGATTAATTCAGTAGGAAAGATGCTAAGTAGAAATGTGACAATGTTTTATGTGACAGGTGCTTTGGTTGGATTTCAGAGCGAGATGATTTAGCGTAATGTGTTAGAAATGCCAGACATCCTTCAGCTATCAGTGAGTCAAATGATCTGTGTTACGGGTGGGAATCGCAGAGTAACTCACTATACAATACTATCACGATAGTTTGCCCACGATAACGATGGTTTCACGATACAGCGATTCTATGATAATCGATATATTGCAAGACAATCATATACGCTACATCAGGAAATCCCTGAAATACTCTAGAAATATGTATAAAGCCTATTATTTAGTAGTGTTTTGTGCTTTTAATCATGTCATTCACATTACATCAAGAGAAGACCTTAACAATGCATTTTGTTACTGTTGCCCATGTATTATGTTATCACTGGTGTTTCTTTAAATGTAATCTTTTAGCCATTATGTGCATATATTGTTTGTATTAGGGTACAAATAAGGACGGAAGCATTTTCACGTTTATAAATAAATAACCATTGAAGGGTAATGTGAACTAATTAACCTAAGTGTTGCATGCAATCCGCAGAGCAAATTATGCAAAGCTTAGTGCATAACATGCTTCTGTACATTACTTATACCTTAGTCTGAACTCTGAACGCTGCTCTGTCACTTTTTGACTCTATTGCACAGCTATATTTTATGATAGACTGACCCAAGCAAGCAGCGAATCAACCTGCGGAAGTGGCGCATTGATACGTAGCATCAATCGATAGTGACGGTGCCTATCTGACTTTCTTTAATTATCCCACTGTCTCTGTTTTTCTTCTTTGCCACGGTAACCCTCATTCATTTGATAAGAATAATGAGGATGTATGAGGTAGAGACTCATTTTCTTCAAATTGATGAGGAAAGAGCGCATTAATGCATAATTCATTCAATAATATTGATACTTTGCGGCAGCGTATCGATAACGCATCGCTAAAAGAAGTGATATATGTTGCCATATCGATATATTGTCCCACCCCTACTCTGTATGTGCTCTCTAGTTGATAGCCTCCGCCTCTCTATAAGTTGATTTCGATTTTGCCAGCTTCCCGAAGATTTCTGACTAATCATGGCCTCTCTTTTCTGATTGGTCTGATGCATTTGTAACTTGCCTGTCAATCACATGCATGTACCTACAACAGGTATATCAATGGGTTTCACAACGGCAGACCAGCAGGCCTCCAGAGGGAGGGAGGAGAGGAGGATTGGTTGGATTTTCCTTCTTTTGAAGCTCTCATTGCAATTCTCAAATCCCACCTATAAGCAGCTTTATGGAAACTCTTTTTATTTTGCACATGATTTGTTTTAGGGGGATATGAGACCAAATTGGTCCCACCGTAAAGGCATGTAAGTGTGAAAATCAGTTCCGAGTAGCTACAGTGAGTGATAAACCGTTTTTTGATGTATGCTGTTTAATACCCTATCCCTTGTTTTATTACCATAGTACATTTTCTGCCTTCTCTCTGCTACAGAACTTAGCAGAATGAAAAGTGCCACCTGACCTTTTCATTCAGTCAAAAATTGATGTCTGGAGGTGTCTGATTTGGACATGTTCAGTACTGAAAATCTCATTCTCCAGACTCCATTAAAGATGTGTTTTGGCCAGAATTCCTGTACATAATTTCCCCATATTTCCCAACTGTGCTTCTAGTGATCACCTGAGACTCCATACATTGTAATAGAAAGGAAAATGTGGCACGCGAGACAACAATTAAAACACCCAAAATGTGTTCTTTTGAAATCTCATGAAACTGTAGGACATGCCAATATGTTCCAATCTGCTGTATTGTTACTGTTGATCAAAAAACGTAGACTAGTCGATGTTGGATAACATTGAATCAGGAAAGCAGGCTGTAATAATGCCATGGTGCACAGCAAGGGTTAAACGTATGGTTTCACAAGCTCTACCACACATAGCACAAAGCAGTGCCACCCCTGCAGGTAAATGTTAATTTGGTTGTGTCCAATGGGATTGCAGCCTTTAGCTGCCTACCTGCAGACACAGCTGGACACGGGGGAATACAATGAAACAGCAATGTGCTGCCACCCAGTCTGTCTACCTGGGACACAGCTGGGTGTGGTGGAGTAGGCAGATGCATGGAATGTAAGCACTGTTTTTGTGACTGACTTCCGAATGACATTCAATCATTTCCATTGATATCACCAAGGCATAGGTGATAGCTTCGTGGTTTATGCTTGCATTTTTTATTTTTTTAAACTCTAATTTGTGTATTTGGATCAAGGGAAATTTAAACCTACTTAAAAACTAAGCAGCTTACGGATTTTTGTCAGGCAGAGTCTAATAAGGGTAATTTAAGCCATATGCTATATTCCGTGGTTAGCTTGAAGTGTCAGGCATGACCAACTTACCAGAAAGTTGTTATTATGGGTGTTCTGTGTGCGCCCACCCAGATGGGCCATGCACCTGTTGACAACACAAGAGACAAAGGTTGAAAAGCTTTTCACCGCACCATAATGTATCGCCTGCTACAGAACATGCCTTGGTATTAAAGCAACAATCTCTAGTCTCTAGCTCTGTACTGTAGCTGTTTATCAGTGATTGATGCTGTACAATAATTATGCACTGTATGTACAGTATATAACTTTATTTTTATTCTGATGTCTTTGTTTGATCTTTCTGGAAACAGTGATCATTATTTCCCTGGAGAGACTTGGTCATTGACTAGTAGTAGTAGTAGTAGTAGACTGCTTGCAACCATCACAACTGTAGACCTACTCTCTAACTGTTCCAGGCTGCTATAACATAGTGTTACTAATCGTGTTCTCCAAGTCAATTTTACTCACAAACCTGTTTCTTGAACATGCATCGCTTAAGGGCTTTTCACACGAAAAGCGGCATCCCGCTCTCCGTCCCGCACCCTTCCACCTGCCTCTCATGTGGAGCGCGCGGAAGCGATGCGTCTCGTTTTGAGGTAACCATGAGACAGTTACATTAACAAACCATGTAGATGAACTAAAAGATAAATGGATAAACAGTTTCTAAATAAACCTAGCCTACTTTATTTAAGAATTAAGACAAAATATTTGGTGAATATGATATAGCATGTAATTGGTGCCTTTTTCATAATTGTTTTTAAAATAATATCAACTGTAGGCAATGTCCAATAAAATGTCAGCGTATTTTCTGCATTTTCTGTCTTGTGTAGGTAGAAGCTTGTGAAAGGCGAGTAACAAAGGATAATTTCATGCCAATCCTGTCAGTTGGTTCGGTTGTGCTGCTTGCTAGCTTACATCCTACAAGTCAAGAAGGCAAAATGTTTGTCCCGCCGCGCCGCCACCTCAAAAGTTCAATAGATTTAATCTCGGAGGCGGGCGGGCGTGTTCTCGATTCGTGCACACAAACGGGAAAGTTCTCGGGATTACGCCCGCCCGCCATTCCGCCTCCCAACCCACTCGCCTCAGCCACCTAGCCCGCCCGCCTCTGATTGAAAATGAATTGAACACTAGCGGGTCCCGCTTCCCGTGTGAAAAGCCCTTAGGCTGTAGACACAGCACAATTTCCGCTGTCACAGTTGCTTTAAATGATGTAATATCATCACTTGATGATAAACGGCTCTGTGCAGCCCTGTGTATTGATCTGAGGTTACTTGTCCAGCAGAGTTCCGGTCGAGGCCCTACAGTAGATGGCCTTAAGTCATGTTTTAACATTAGCGCATGTGTTCCACTTGGGTTCCCTACTGTTTAAAACATATGTCAATACTTTGTTTTTAGCACAGCAGTTAAACATTCTAAATACATTTTATTCAGTCAATTTTCAGGTTATGTATTCATTAATTAATTCATCTTCAATGTTTCTTAAATTTTGTTTTAGATTGCTTTTTTAAATTATTATTACTGTAATACTTTACCTTTTTGGTGCACCTTCAGTAAGGCACTGTTGTCAAATTAGTTCTGATTGAATTTCATTAAAAAAAAAACAATTATATAGGCCTATATTATATGAGTTTAAATGTGTTTATAGCCATTTTCACAATTGTTCCTGGTAATAACATGCATGGCCATGCAGGCAGCTAGTGATCTCCTCTATTCACACATGCAGCTCCATACAGGTACATTTACCTCTTGCGCCTGTTCACACATGCCCTGGTAATACCGGCATAGTACAATTGCCTGGACAGTCTAGCAGATGGCAGTAGCTAATGCAACACTTGTGTTTCTACATAAAATAAATGTATCACATAATTTACATCCTTCAGTATGTATTTTACACTGTTGTCAGCATTTTAGTCCAGTCTATGTAAAGCTTACATTTGTGTTGAAGACCTACTACAGTATGGTACATTAATTTATTATAGCTTACAAATAGTCTACAAAAGTTTTAGCTTTGTATTCTAACCAAGCATATTAAAACATGTTAATTTCCAGCAAATCTATTAATTACAGCAATTTTGTTCACAGGGAACAGACGGTGCGACAGAAAGAGATATTTTTTTATTGTCTTGACAACCAGGACGGTCTAGCAAAACCAGTAAAACCCACGATGACTGTAAAGTTGCAGGCTAATGTTCAAGCCATATAAAATATGTATTTGTAACTGTTAAATACAGTCTTGTGATTGATTTGCACATTCTAGGTGAACACTTCTTGCATCAGAATTAAGTGCTTGTACCTTCATTAATCTTTATTTGCCATACCGGTATTTTCCCTGTAATGTTACTAGGTCACGACTCACAAGGTGGGAAATTGGGGAAGCGGATAAACAGGAATATCGACCCCTGTTCCCTTTCACACATGACCCCATGCAGGAACGGTCCCTGTAAAATACAGCAATATAGGACATGTGGGAAAAGGGCTTATGATGTACTGTACTGACAAATGCTTGAATAAAATAATCACAGAACACACAGAAGTTCACTTTATATTAAATTATGTGAGAACATGAAAGCATTATTTGCATTGGTTCCTTTCTTGGGACAGAAAATAAGGCATTTGGTTTACAGTTACAGTTTACCTGTACTTGATTATGTGTGTGTGTGTGTGTCAGTCTCTGCAGAGAATCTGGAGAAGAGCCTAAGGCAGATGGAGAGACAGCTGTTACAGCTAGAAAAATACCTAGAGACTTTCTCTTCTCCGGATGACCCCAACGACATGTTCCTAGCCAAAATGGCTATATCCTTTACACCCCGCATATTGTTGTTGCAGTGTTCCTTTTAGGGAATTATTTATTGCAGATGGATTTTAGTTCCAATATGTTAGAATGGCATTACTGTTACTTTGGGTACATCAGGCCCACTGACCTAAAGTAGGTTATATTGACCTAACATTGTAGATGGCAAAGCAATTTGAAAAGGAAATAACTCTTGTGACTTAAAATAGCCAAATATCCAGCTGATGAGGTCATCTTGACCTTTTATGTGATTGGAAAAAGGTCTTTGCTACCTCACTCAGCCATTTGTCCTCTTGAATGGAACATACTTTGGCTGTTTTGGTTCAGCTTTTCCATTTTTGGACTTTCTTTATTCTGCTGAATATCTGCACAAATCTACAGCTTTCAAGGTGTGTTGGCTTGAAACCGATGGCAAATGTCCAGTTCCTTCCTTCGTGGGATGCTTACAAACAATTGTATTTCAGAAATAATTAGAAGTTGAAGAGAGTTGACATCATAAAGTGAAAGGAGAAGGGTAGTGTAGCCTATTATAGTACCTATAGAAACGTAAGTATGGTTCATTCCCAGGGATTTTAATATGCAATGCAAGGATATTATGTAATCCAGTGTGTTTGCAAAGGGCTGTGTAGGCCATTTGTAAACCATTACCCATGAAGTACGAGTGGTTTCACATGGGCTTTCAGGAATACCAACTAAGCGGCCGCCCACTATTTTACAACCACCAGAACTCCCTAGTAACAATCTAGCAACCACCAGCTACTCCTTACCAGCCACATGTTGATAACAATTGTAACTGCCCCATACTGTATCACCTAGTACACCCTAGAAACTACTAGCAACAGCCTTGGAATCAAATGCCTGGCAGCCAATTATGGAATGGTGGTGTTGACGCACACCGAAGCACGTTCTTTCTTGTTATGCGTCCTCCACCCGTTCCAGCTGTCCCGTCCTGATAGTTGACAGTTATCCGCATCCAATATTGGCAACCATGTTAATTATTCACTGTCCGCTTTAGTGTGTCTCTGAGCGCGTGTTCAATAATACATCCTCCATGTAGTTTTGATCAGTGGCCTCGGGGCGGGCACATGTATGAGGCACTGCCTGTTTGCATGGCAGCAGTTAGCCTAAGACCTCAGTTTGAGCGTCTGACTCTTAACTGATACATGCGCTGACAATAGGTTTGACAGCTTTGTCTCGAACACTCCACTGTCCTGTCACCCGATGACAACTGGAAGAGGGGGTTTCATCCCAGAGACTCATTAAAACCGCAATGGAACTCATCTTCCAGGGAACATGAGCAGGTAAAGATGGCAGCATCTCAACAATGCTTCAGTACAAATAAAACGTTCAAACCCAAAGTCTTAGCATTCTGCAGGTCATACTTGAAACAAAGCTTACCGAATGGCTACACGCAGCTTCATATGTTGCAGGCAGAGTGTATCATTGCTGTGGCCTGCCGCCAAAATAGACTTCCTCTACCTCGACATCAGCCCAGCAGTGTGGGAAGCAGCGGGGGACCTCCGTACGTAGAGTCGCTTTGGTATACTGTATACTATTCCAGTAGCAGCTGTACGGGAGCAGTCGGCAGCTTGGCCAAGGAGAAGGAGAGGAAAGTATTCCCAACGATGCATGGTGACAGAAGTCACAATATCGGTTACAGTCTCGGATGTATTTGAAAAGCAGTACAGTAAACTCAGGGTAAGGTGAAAACAAGTAGAAAGGCAAAATGTCTCCGGCCATTGATTTGTTTCACTCATGTGTTGACATGGCTCTGTTGCACACATACATTGTAACAGCATACAATGGCAGCGCCCTTTGATGTGGCTCTTTCATTCTCACTATACACTCTGGATCGACTGCTGCACCACACACAGTACAGTATGTGAGCACCGCCTACCGCCCATGCTTCCAGCTTGTCGCTTTGTTTTGGCCCTAGCAGAGCTGGGCTGAGTAGCCGTGGCGACGTTGGAGATATTTCACACTGCCAGACCTATTGAATTTACTCTCCCTCCCCTCCCTCCTCTCTTCCTTTCCCTCTCCTGCACTGTGGTCACGTGCTTCTCTCTCCCCGAGCCTCTGGCTTGGACGGAGCCGCTGACAAGTCAATCTGGGAGCAGCACCTATTGAACAGCATTTACCCAGCACTGAATAGCCAGTCCCAGCCCCAGCCAGATTCTACTGGGGCCAGACAGCAAATAGGTCCATCAATTGAGCCATAATGTAGGGGCACAATAGGGGCCAGAAAGACTGCCCACACACCTGCTCTATCCCGACACACACACACACGCCTCATTTTGCCTCTGGTGTTCCAACAGGATTGTTTTGGTGTAGCTTTCATTAGCCTTCACATTTACCTAAAGGAATAGTATTATCTATCTAATTATGATTAGGGATAATTTAAAATATGAACAGAACATTAACCTGCTTGACTTTCCCAGAATAGTGCTTCCACGCACATGTCATTTTCCTTGTGTGCCGTCTCCGCCACTCTTTACCTGAGAGCCTGTGTGTGTTACTATGCTGTACCAGTTGTTGTGCTACTATGGTATACAGTGTTGAGATATACATTATTTTTAATGTCTTTGGGTGCGGCAATATAAAGCGTTATGTGAGTTAGATATTATACTGACACTGACACATCTAGGTGCAACGTGACAAATACAGGTTTGTGTCTGCACACACACACAAGCAAACACATGGTCACCATCACCGTGGATGTTTGATTAGAATGGGATATATGGTGTTCTCCCTCGTATGCTTGGACTATATTGGTCTCACGGGACCAGCCCAGGGCATGCACAATAGCGTTTTAATTGTGCACGTCAAGTATATTTATTGAGTGATGAGCTATGAGAGGGAAGATCTGGCAGGTACTGTACATTCAAGGCTTTGTACTCTACTGTAGGTCTAAGTCTGCCCTGGCATGTATTGTACAGGTAACCAAATGTTTGTGGCATAACAAAACATCACCGTAAACCCCTTTTGGGATGGTGCCCAAATTATTGATTGTCAAGGCAGTTTGTTTGAAGTTTATGCTGGAGTTAGATTCATTGTTTATATTAGACTTAATTTGTTCCCACATGGACAATGATGTGTGTTTACTACCCTAAAGGGTACACAGTCCAAAACATATAAAATATAACTACTCTATTTCCACAAATTGTATGGTTGATATCAATGACCAGCAAGGCTGCACTATGTGTGACAGTAGACCATGAACAATGCCTAGCAGACGTGTTCGGTGGCGTGCACCCAGGGACAACTGAGCTATTGACGAGGACCTGTTAACAGGGAACAAGGCATCATGTGTGCAGGTGAGGCAGACGCAGTGTTGAGGACAGACATCCACAGTCACTTGGTCTGTGGTGAAGCGGGTACAAGAGCTCTTCAATGAGCAGGAGCTTATTGAACAGAGAAGTGGATACAAAGTAGGCTTGTCATCCATGTACACCGCTTCTGCTAAGGGAAGGCATCATTCAGCTGCCACTGCAAGAGAAGGTGTTGTCAAAGCTACTAGTGTCTACAGTGGCAGAGCTGAGTTAGTGATTCATCGCCTCTGTCTAGTAGCTAATTGCATTACATTACCAAAGTCGGTTGGGATATATTGATATTTCTGACATTTATACTGAGCAATGTGTGCGAATGAATCAACCTATGGCAAGAGTATTCCAATAGAAAGCCTAGGTCAATTCCACATTATGGGACCTTAGTTTGGAAAAAATATGTATGGTAGTCAACGGTGAGAATACAACTCTTTTTAGGTCCCGTTTGAATTGTGACACGAAGTAGACATATGATGTTTATCTATTTAAAATCGAATTTTTCAAGTCAGGAACGTTGCAGTTTGCTGTAACAGTATACAGTAATCTTTAGGTTGTGTGTAACCGCTCAGTGAACTACAGCTTTTGTCTCACATAACATAGGTCACCAAAACAATGCTTTCTTCGGCTTGTGGATTGTGGTGTGGTATGGCTTTGTAGTCTTACTAATTACATATTTTCACAGTCTTATACTTCAACAAATGCACGACAAACTGAAACTTTCTTGACTAAAATAGTCAAACATCATATGTGTGCTTCAGGTCACAAAGCAAACTGGATCTAGATGTAATTGTATTCTCGCCATTGACTACCATACATATTTCTTCTGAACTTAAGATCCCATAATGTGGAAGTGACTTGGGCTCTCTATATGTGTACGCCTTGACACCACTATATTGTAGCACTGTTAGCACAACTTGTGTATGTGCTCAAGGAAGATGTGTTGGCAATCATGTGTGGAGTGTGCTCGCGTGAACTTTCACGGATGCAGCCTTCGATTGCGTTACCTTGGTTGCGGTCTTCATTTTCACGTCATTTGAGCCATTATGGCATCTTTTCAGTGCTTCTACCTGGATGAGTTCCGTCCTGTTGACATTTTCCAATTATTCTTGTTATTCTTTGTCCTTCTATGTAACCTTCTGTTTTCCAGTTTGTCATAGTTCTTCTTATTCTTGGCACCTATTCAGGTGAAAGTCTTTTATCTTCAAAGGTCGCTCACCTTCATCATTTTGTGTGTGTGAGCACGGACGTCCTTGTTTGTGTGTGTTAACGAACTGTGTTGATCTTTGAGAGTAGAAAGCTCAGCATCATGCATTGTGCTTTATACATTTTTCACAATAACGGAGTACACCTTGACTGGTGTTAAGTGAAGATAGCACAGGTAACTACGCTAACTTTTCTTTGTACAGCTGAAGAAGTTGCACACAGTGTGCACATTGTGCCAGCAGCCAACCAGATGCTGTGAGCTGCAGGGGTGCTGTGCTCTCAATACACCGTAGCAGCAATCTGACTGCGAGCATAGGAGCCCCAACTGTCAGCACCACAGTCTAGCGCTCACAGTGTTCCCCATTCAGCCTCTGGGCAGATGTGCTGTTGTGGATTCAAGTCTGAGCACACTCGCTGTGGTGGGACATACTTGTTGCTGCTATACTGCATGGGGCTCTTCATTAGTGTAGCTCCTTACAGCACTGTTTCTCAAACTAAGGGGCGCGGCACCCTGAGGGTTCACAAGGTTTTTTTATGTGTAATAAAAACATACATACTGTACTTCAGTGGAATGCATATGCGTGAATATCTGAGGTGGAAAGTAAGTAGAGTTTTCTGGTGTCATTCTGTACTTTTTTCCTTTTTTTTCTAGATCGCTCCCTGATTGTCCCATATATGTCCCATATTCTACTGGGGCTTTGGGAGAAGGGGGATAAATGTTATGAATACAGCATCATACATTGATGTGAAGTGATTGATACTGATGGGACTGCTAATATTAACTGACTTACAGTACTGTGCAGCGTGTATTTGACCTTGACAATGACCCTCACAGCTTTGCCCAGTGCGCGCGGGAGCAGTATGGCAAGTTGGTGATCATGCACAAGAACATGGAAATGCTCTACCTCAATATGGTAGAGTACTTTGCCATTGACCCGAAGAAAACATCTGTGGAAGAGCTGTTCACCGATCTGAGTAACTTCCGTGCCATGTTCACTGTAAGTACTGTCTTGTCTTGTCCATATTATATGCTACATTCATAATATCTGAGCAGTGGTTTGTCTCCATTAAATATGTTGAGAGGAACACACAAAATTCTGTCACAATGAGACATTGGAAGCATTTTACATTGATTTTATAGTTGAGAGTAATCTTTAAATCTATTTTATTCTGATTGAAATGCTATTGGTCCATTGATCCCAATTGCTACTATGAAAACACAGAATGTATTTATAGAGATTTCAGGTATGCATTTGATTAGCCGTGTCAGATTGAGGGCCCTATTCTAAAGATCTATGCACATGGTCTAAAGCGCTAAGGCACAAACTGCATTCATGGCGTGTCTAAATCCACTTTTGCAAATGTTTTTCCCCAACATGGTTCAAAAGGGTTGTACTTACTTTATTGATTATTCATGGGTGTGTTTTGGGCTTAACATACAATAAACCAATCAGTGTCATCTCCCTAACCCTAATCAAAAGTCAGGTGTGCTGGCACCTTAGCGGATTGCCTATATACCAGCAGGTTTGTGAAAGGGCACGAACAGACCATATATGGTAACATCAGGATTCTGCCAAGAGCCCTAGAATGTTTTTTTTTTTTTTTTTTTTTTTTAGACTTGTGCTGAACATCTGACAGTGGCCCCTGTAAACATGTCAAGAGTGCACAATTGTTTTTCTTACAAGCATTCAACTTTCTAGCATTAAGGCCTGAACACATTGATAGAAAACGGCGATGAGAGATTATAAAAATGTAAATGGAATTCAGTGACTTGCAGCGACGACAGTGAAAATAACTTCACACCACACTTCTGTCCTGTTCTGTTCAGGGTGGCCCTTTTACACATTGTTCCAGTGCTGTGTGACTACCTGCACTGCCGGAGTTAGAGAAAATTACTATTGTAGGCCTTCTGTTAATTTATAAAACAAACTTTCAAAAAATAGTATACAAAGGACAACACATCCGTCAATAATGTTGCTGTCTGTCTGTCTGACGTCAGCTTTCACCATTGATGTTTGACTTGGGATATGAGAAGGCATTGGCATAGTATTGTAGCGCTTTTCGCTGTTGTCGTTTAAATTGGGTTACCGTACATTTACAAATGGTTTGCTTCAAAATAAGTTATTATTGTTGAAGGCCCACTTTCATCGCTCTGCATTGGGGCCTGTCGTCAGGGATAGGCAAATATACATCAAATTTTATTTATTTATTTATTTATTTATTTATTTTTTTTATACAAAACATAACATCAACAACCCCTGTGCATCACAGTCTAATTTAGCTCAATTGCTGCCGGCATATAAGGGCGACAGATGGAGAGGCTGGGCAGCTCCTCAGACCAGGTGGGGGAGAGTGGACAGTAAGGCCGCCGTGGTCAGCCTGGTGGAGGAGACGGCAATGGCCGCGAGGGATTCGGCGTTCCGACGAGACTTCGTGTTTTTAGGCATCCCTAGAATAACCCTAGAATATGTTGATGTAGGCTGCACTTTAATAATATTTCACATTGTACTTGTACATTGTAATTATTTATCCTTTGCATGTTTCTGCGCTCCGGTGCATCCCTGTGTTTGTAACAAGCAGTGTATGCGTGTTGTGCACCACCCGCCATAGCCATGTACAAGACCACACCTCACGTTTAGACCAACACGTCCACGGGCACTCAGATGAGCGCAAGTGCATTTGCTATTTCAACAACCTTGGTGCTGGACAGGAAAATAACAACTGCCTCATTTGGAAACTAGCAGACATTCTCGCTTTGCACCGGGTATAAGCTAGGGCCGTGAATGTACTGTACTGTAGAACACCTGCCCATTGTATAGCGTTTAGGGGCCAGGTATCCAGCCAGTGTGAATCATCATTCAGCAAGGTAAGAGCAGATTTGGATTATAAGAATGTTTTGTGCATCTGGAGTTGACGTCTGTTATTTTTTATCTTATCTTAGATAATTTTGCTGGGGAGACATCAGGCTTCTATCTACAGTAATATGTCCATTATGTTTTACTATAAAAACATGGCGCACATGACCTGTCTATCTGCCGGGCACTAATGTAATTGTGTATGTTAGACTCATTACTCTTTATTACACAAAAAATAACAGAAACTTGAGTTCACAGCAGTATTGACCTTGAAAAGTATAATTATCCTTATTTATTCTTTTTTTTCTCCACTTCACTTAAGCACCCTGCACACATTTACTATATCAACAAAGATTTGCAGATTGGTGTTCCGTGGCATGGGACACAAGACAGAAAAATGCCAGTCCTGTCGAATTAGCCCCGTTGCACCCAGACAGCTATGTCATCCGCAAGCTCTGGGGCCTTATCAATCTGGCGGTGCTTTGCAGAGCTGTGAAGGCACACTGTGTTTAATCAGTGGGATTAGCAGCACAGGCCACTGGCCACAGCAGATAATAGTAGCTAATTAGCCTACCAGAGTCAGAGCCCTGCCTGCACCCAACTGACACAAACTACACACAAAATTGATTTTACACCTCTTTAGCTTTTCTTCCTAGATTTTTGTATTTATTTATTAATGTATGTCTTATGCTTCGTTCACATGAAACGCGGCAGACAACAAACTGGATACAATGTTAGTGGACGAGAGCAGGACGGCAAAATTTGCAAGTGCCCACATTGCTTGCACCGGCAAACGGCATGCCGTGGAAAGTTTGAACTTGTCCCTATTTGAACTTGTTGTCGTCCTCCGTGATGGCATTTACAACCAGATGTTCGTAGCTCCCTCATACATGAAAAAAATCACAACAAACAAAATCACATGAACCCTACCTCTGCTCCAGCTCTACCTGTAGTGGAACTGAATGTGCCGTGTATATCACCAGCATAACAAGCTAGAGCTGAAGCCACGCTAAAACAATTAATATCGTTTTCTAGCGTTATGAGCTTACAACGTTTT